>PVIU01004635.1:0-57977 GCA_004026605.1 Ondatra zibethicus
GGCCAGGAGGGATGGGGGTGGGCCTTGGACTTCCAGCAGGGCAGGGCACCATGCCCTCTTTCAAGGAAGAAGGGGGAGGGAGGAGGGGTGGGGGGGTAGTGGGAGGGGACCGGGAGAAGGGGAAGAAAGGAAAAAAAATTTTATTTCTTTAATTATGTTCTTGAATGGAAAAAATAAAACAAAACAATGTATGGAAAAAATAAATAAATAAAACAAAAAAACTGACTATGAAAAAAAAAAAAAAAAAGAAAAGTGCCACGGGTGAACATCCTTGCTCAACCTCCTGCTAACAGCTTGACTTTGCGAAAGCTTTTTTCCTCTGGGCCTCAGTTTCCCCGCCCCATGATCAGGTTCTGTCCTGGTTATTGTTTGCTTTTTGTTTTTTTAACTATCAGCTTGATACAGCCTGCAGTCGTCTCAACTGAGGACTTGCCTAGATCAAACTGCACTGTGAGCGCGTCTGTTGGCGACTGTGTTGATTGTCCATTGATGTAGGAGGGTCCAGCCCACTGTGGGCGGCACCATCCCCAGGCTGGTGGGCCTGAACTGTCTAAGAAAGCTAGAGGAGTATAAGCTGGCCTGAGAGCCAACGACTAGTGTCTTCTCTGGCTCTCGCTGTACTTCTTTGGCTGCAAACTGAATTCCTTGGTTGGAGGTACTGCTATGTGAAATAGCAGGCAGGCTAGCCTTGAATTTCTGCTTTAAGTTCCTGCCTTGACTGCCCATTAATGAAGAACTGCAACCAGGAATTCTGAGCCTGATAAACCCTTTCTCCCTAATACTGCTTTTGGTCAGAGGATTTTTGTTTTTATCATGACAACAGACGGAATGAAGCTAGGGCAGGCTTCTACAGTGCTGACCTCGTAGACAGGTTATGAAGACCCAGCTCTCAGAAAGAATTAATATTTCTAGAACATTCTGAACACGCAGTGACCATGCAGGAAATGCTCCCCTATTATATTACGGTCCTGTCCAAAGGTCCATCTCTTCTAGGCACCCCTTTAGCCCCACCCACCTCCACCCCATGCCTCACCTTGGAGACGCTGATGTCACTTACTGTCTCCGCGAGCCCAAGGCTTTCTTTTGGGTCTCCTTGCTGTCACCCTTGTCTCTTCATTCTGCCCTTAAGGCCGAAGATAGAGGACTCTTTTGTTTGTTTGCTTATTTTCTTATTAAAAAATAAGCGTCTGCAGCTGGGTAGATGGCTCAGATGGTGAAGGCACTCGATGCTTAGCCCAATGACCCAAGTTCCATCCCCAGGACCTACATGGTGGGAGGAGGGAACCATGCCCTGAAAGTTGTCTTCTGACCTAATGTGCACTGTGTCATGCATGCACCTCCCCCATTTTCAGAGCTAAGTAAATAAGGCCAATGCAATTTAAGAAGTAAACTTTTATTTAAGTGATCTGGTAGGAGTAATGTTCGTTAAATTTCCCACTGAAAGTTACTCCACTTCACACTGTGTGCTGAAGTTACTCCATCCCCACACTGTGTGTTACAGTTACTCCACCCCCCCAAATGTGTGCTACAGTTACCCCACCCCCCATCCTCCCACTGTGTGCTCCAGTTACTTCACCCCCATCTCCCCACTGTGTGCTCCAGTTACTTCACCCCACACTGTGTGCTCCACCCCTATCTCCCCACTGTGTGCTCCAGTTACTCCACCCCCATGCCACACTGTGGAAGGAAGTGCTGTCTGCTATAGATAGCTCACACCTAAGAGATGCCTGGCTGCTGCTTTTTGCTGAGAGTGAAGTCTTCTCACATCATGTGGGATTCTCCTGCCTTAGGGTTTTATCTATTCTCTTCCACGTATTCATTTTTGTGTGTTTGTACCAGTGCACTTGTGTGTCTGGTGTCTGGGTGTGCATGCATGTGTATGTGCTTTCCAGTGGAGGTCAGAGGTCAACTTTGATGTAATTCTGCAGGGACCATCCATACTGTTTTTGAGACAGTTCTCTCCCTATGGCCTGTGGATTACTGAGTTAAGAGGCTGGCAGTGCCTTTCTCTGTCTGGTGTGTGCCATCACTCCTGTGTTTTTACATGCGTGCTGGAGATGGAACTTTGATTCTCATGTTTGGGACACTAACAAGGAATGTTGCTGACTTGTAACATGAGGGCCTGCTTGTTGGGGTTTCTGCCCTGCCCAGTTCCCACAGCTGTTTAGCCCCAAAGAAAATCACACAGAGGTCTCCAGAAGATTATAAACTGATTGGCCCATTAGCTCAGGCTTCTTATTAGCTCTTGTAGCTTATATTAACCCATTATCCTTATCTATGTTAGCCACATGTCTCAGTATCTTTTTCAGCGGGGCAGGTCACATCCTACTTCTTTGGTGGTCTGGGAAGGACTGGGGAAAGAGCTTCCTTCTTGCCAGAATTCTCCTGTTCTCATTGCCCCACCTCTACTTCCTGTCTGGTTTTCCCGCCTATACTTCCTTCCTGGTTAATGGCAGATCAGTGTTTATTTAAAACATGATTGACAGAATGCAGACAATTCTCCCGCAACACTTCCCCCCCTTTTTTTTTAAACAAAGGAAAATATCCATAGTCCATTTTTTTGGAAATGTGGGCATAGTATTCCAGGCTACTTCCTGCTGGTTGGGGGTGCTGATAATCTTATGGGGACCTAAAGAAAATTTAGAGTTATGATCAAGTCCTGACTGGAGTATCCTGTGAGGCTTGATCATCTCAGGTAGCATCTTTAATCTGTTCTGGATGTAGAACTCAGACATCTGGGCCATCTGTTCCTACCAGAGATTTCTCAGGTGGTCTTCCTTGATCAAACCTGACTTTTCTTAACTCAGAATGAATCCACAGCCTCTCATTTCCTGTGGAGACAAAAGCAAAATCTCTTCTCTAAAGTAACATACCTTTTGACTTCAATTTTGAAGTCAAGGTATTTTCAAAATGCCTATCTTGGGTTAGTTCAGCTGCATTTATAAGCAAATATCTTTTAGCAGCTGTTGCTCCTTCCTCAGCATTCAAACAATTCAAATAGAGAATAATAACATACAGTATCAAGATTCTCTGCGTGTTTTCCGTTTCTATGTGGCTTTACTTTAACCTCTGTTTCTTTTATTTTTACTTTTAGCTTTTGGTTTTTTGAGACAGGTTCTCTGTGTATCTTTGTCCTGGAACTCCCTCTGTAGACCAGGCTATCCTTGAACTCACAGAGATCTGCCTGTCTCTGCCTCCCCAGTGCTGGGATTAAAGGTGTCTGCCACCACACCTTGAATTCACAGCAGTCTGTCTGCCTCTGCCTCCCAAACTTTGGGATTAAAGGCATGTGCTACCACACCTTGAAGAGAGGAGGAGTGGGTGGGCTGCAGTCCCGTCCCACCCGGCTCCCGTCCGTCTGGCGCAGGGCCCCTTGTTCCATCCCGCCCGGCTATCTTAACTCCCGAAATAATTACACAGAAACTGTATTCATTTAAAACACTGCCTGGCCCATTATATCTAGCCTCTTCTTGGCTAACTCTCACATCTTGCTTTAACCCATTTCTATTAATCTCTGTTTACCACAGGGTCGTGGCTTACCGGGAAAGATTCAGCATGTTTGACCTGGCAGCTTCATGGTGGGCCGCTCTCTGTCTTCTTCCCAGCATTCTGTTCTCTTTTTCCCACCTATCTAAGTCCTGCCCTATCCAAAGGCCAATGCAGTTTTCTTTATTTACCCAATGAAAGTAACACATAGAAAGAAGGACCTCTTACACTACTGACTGAGCCGTCTTCTCAGTCCCCATTTGTGGATTTGTTCAATCTTTTGTTCATACCATTGTGGACCATGAATATTTATTGTGTTATTTGGATTGTGAGCCAGTGCTGCTCACATGTATTTCCTTGGACGCTGTTTTGTGGGCTCCTGTGTCTTTGGTGCTCCCCGCCATTATTCTTTATGTCACTGCTGCTGTCATCCTGTTCCTTCATGTGACATTTGTCACATGCATTTCCTACCCCAGCTCTCGAACCAGTCATTTCTCCCAGGAACTTCAGTTTCTTTTGTTGACAAATGCACTAGAAGTGAGGGTCTGGGTTTGGGGTGTCTGTGTGATCATTGGAATGTCACTGTTTTGAGGTTCTCTCTGCTGAAAAGGCAGGGGACTATCTGAGCACAGTATCCATATATAGAAAATATATCTCTATCCCCATGTGTAGACGCCAGTATTTCTATGAAGCACAGCACACATTCAGACTGAAGTCTTGAGATCAATCACACGTTAACCATGTCATGTCTCCCTTTGTCTGTAACCTACGCCAACAGCAAGAGAAGTGGCTCCACCCACCAGACGTCTGTGCACTTGTCCAGCAGGAGTGGTAATTGAGAACGGTTAGCCCACATTCTCATGGGTCATGGTGGCTTTATAGCCTAGAGTTCAGGCCTGCATGCAGCTCCTGCAGCCTTTCCTCTTACAGCCATTGAAGCTTCCCAAAATCACCTAGCAGTGCTCCCTTCTCCTTAGCGACACTGTCTGATACATCTGGAGTGCAGGTCTGTTCCCTTGCCATTGCCTATACTCCAATGTGTCATCCCAGGACCTCCTCCATGATTTTTTTTTTTTTAATTACGAACACAGGGATTTGTTCTTGGTACTGTGAAGTTTCATCAGTTTTGACAAATGCATGTTTCTGAGTATCCACCATGAAAGCACATACAGAATAGTTTTATCCCTGAATTATATGCAGGGACAGGGGATTCCTTTCCCCCTTGGGAGAGTGTGTGTGTGTACTTGCACACATATGCAAATTCATGCACACGCCAGAGGACACCCTCTGTTATTGTTCTCTAGGTACCATTAACCTTTCCTTGAAGCCGGAGTCTCTTAGAGACTATGCTGGCTGGCCTTTGAGCCCCAGAGTCAGGAATCGTCCTGTCTCTGCTTCTGGGTTCTGTTATTCCAAGGATGCACAACTATACCTGGCTTTTCAAATGTTGCTTCTAAGGATTAAAATCAGGTCTTCTGGGGTTTGTCCCCATCCTTCTCTGTCACGCATTGCTCCCTTCACCTCAGCCAGCCTTCCTTTAACCCTGCAGTGTGCAGGCATGCTTCAGTCCCGGGCTTTGCTAACTTTAGTCCTCCAGCCCTGGTGGGCACTTCACTGTGACACCCTCAGCAAGTACCCAGCACTTAGAGAGCCACCTTGCTGATTTTCATATGTGTTTGAATGCTACATGCATAGTCTCAGCTGTACCTTTTCCTCTGTAGCGCAGACCATCACCTGACATTGTACTTTTCATGCTTACTGTCAGTCTCCATGGACTGGAATGGAAGTTTCATGCAGCTGGGGCTTTGTTCTCCCTAGTATCCCCAGTAGCCAAACCAGGCAAACGGTAGCTGCTCATTAGGTTGCGGAATGAACGACATGGCCACTTTTTCATGCATCCCAGCATTGTAAATCATGTACCACTCAGTGCACTGAGTTACAGCATCCATAAGGCAGGGTTGCTCATATAATCAAGTGGGCTTCTAGCAGTGTCTGGGACTGTGTGTGGAGGCTTGAAATGCAGTGTCTCTCACAGGGCAGGGCCTTTCTGCACCAACTGGCAATGTACTCTTCAGGGTCTGGAGCTCAGCCAGCGTGGACTGTCTCACAGGTCCCCTTCTCAGGGGAGGATGCTACGCTTTCCCCTGGAGTTCTCCTTTCCCGCCACTGGCTGCCCCTCCATGTCTTAGGCACTGTGAGCTCTTCCCAGCCCTCAACCTGCTGCTGTTCTTCAGTACACTGCCCTCTACCCACTCACCCCTGGCTGATGTGTCGCTACTGCCAGGGACACTCGGAGACTCCTGGTTGGAATTAGAATTACCTCCTATTCTCGACTGTATTTTCCTATTTCTCTTGGGAGACATGGTCATGGCTTTTAATGTGGCATTTTAAATATAGTTGACCGCAGTAGCTATTGGTTAAGCTACAGAAATGTAGTAAATACAGGCCTCTAGGAGTCTGTGACGGCTGGTAGTGAGTTTCAGATTAATGGGACCTGGAATCATCAAGCGGACAAAACCCTGGGTATGACTGTGAGGAATTGCCTAGGTCAGGCTAACTGATGTGGGAGGACCCACCCCAAATATGGGTGACGCTGCCCCATAGGCTGGCTAGTGGGGATGAGCGAATCAAACATGATCACTCAATGCTTTCCACTTCTTGGCTGAACAAAACGTGACCGGCTGCCTCAAAGCCCCTGCTTCCATGACTCTCCACCGTGATAGACTTTACCTTCAAACTGTGGCTCTAAATAAACTCTTCCATCTTTAATTGTTTCTTGTCAGGGTTTTTCTTTTTTTTCTTTGTCAAAGCAATAAGTAGCTCAAATAAGCACAGACCCCCAGAGACACTGGAGTCTTTGGATGCTCAAGTCTCATATAAAATGGCACATCATTTGCATACAGTGTACACAAACATCCCTACGTTTTAATTATCCTCTAGATTATGTATGTCGAATACAATGTAAATGTTATGTCAACAATTGCTATGCTGTGTTGTTTAGGGAATAACATAATACTTAGGACAGAGAGGAAAATGGAGACAGGTCCTTCTCACCTTCTGGTACTTTCTTTCTCTGGTTGGCCCTGTCTCTGCTTACTCCTCTCTTCCCAACCTTTGCACTAAAGTCTCTGACCCTGTCTTATCCCACCATCCCCAGTGTCTCTGTTATAATCAATGAACAAAGATGTCATCCCATCCACACTTAAATCAAAATGGAACAAAAAGGGACCAAAAAAAACCCACCAAGAAACAAACAGACAAATAAACAAACATAAACCACCCTGGGATCCAGTCCCCAGCATGGCAGAAGGGCAGGGATCAGGGAGCAACAATGACAAGCTATGAAATGAGTTCATATGCAGGGGGAGATGTTTGTAAAGGCTAAGAAGCGAATAGGATGACCAAGGACTTTGTAACTAGGCAGCTGACTATTGAGTCAAAGCCCAGAAGAAAAAAGTTGGGTGGCTCCACCCATTTCCCACTGCTCCAGAGGCGCCTGTTGTCTACTTGTATGCCTTTGTGTGTTTATGCACAGAATTTAAGGGAGAAGAGCCTGACCTCATCCAGAAACTTCTGGTGACATGATTGACACTGAGGTGCACAGCATGGCACCTGTGCAGTCTGGAGCAGCAGTGATGAGGTTGGTTAGGGCAATACAGAGGGTGGCATGGGCTATGGGTGGCAATCACTAAAGTGATTTCTGACTTTGTGATGCTCTTGAGCTTCTATAGTGGGCAAGACAGTACCTTGATCCCAGGTGGCACAACTGAGCACTCATGCACATGACAGAGTGTGGCCCTACAGCCTCTGGTTCAGTTTCCCCGTCACCTTCTGTGTTTTATTCTTTGGTAGACAGTGACATGCCTGTTGAACCACAGAAGGAAAGATGCCTGCGTGTTGCCTCTGCTTCCTCTGTTTTATTACTTTATCCCAAAGGACTCTGAACTATTTTATGACGCCTTCGCTGACTGACAGAGGCACCTCCAACTTGTCCTTCCTCCAGAATTCTGCAGCCACATGTCACAGACTGTGCTGATTTTAGACATATGTAAACTCCAGAGTGCAGAGGAGGACAGTGACAGATTCCAGCTCTGATGACCTAGCAGGTTTTAGTGATAACAGGACAGGGTAGCTGTCCTGAGATAAAGTCTCTCAGAAAGCTGGAAAGCCATCAAGACCTTTGGTAGGAGAGGGCAGGAATCCGTAAAGTTCTCCAAGACTGTGGTGGGTTTGACAATCTACCACCCGATTGGTTCATCCCTTCCGGTGCAGCTATTGAATGTAGCTCCTTCCAGTCCTGTATAGTTGTTGAAGCTTTCTGGTCATAGAAATGTATTTTTGTCTTCTAACAATCTGGGGCATATTGCATTCATCCCACTTTGCAGATGAGAAAGTGGAAGTTCAGAATGACCAATGAACTCATGGCTGAAAAGAAGTCAGTTCTCAGCATTTTCTCTCTGCCCCGACGTGGTCATATGGTGACCAGTCTTGTGGTGGATGAGATAAAGGCCCATGACCTAAACATGTGCTTATCTGCCCTAAGGAATGTGGAGAGTGTTGCGAATGAAAGAAAATCTCTTACAGATAACCATTCTCTCCTGCAAACCCGTAGACCTGCCATGTTGAAATTGACTTGAACTTAGCCTAAATGGAATGCAAGGTAGACCAGTTGTCTTTATCTATGGCCTCTTCCTACACTGTAAGCAGGGTGAAGACCTTGGCATGGCTTGGTGAATTATCTGTAGAACCCCAAAGGAGTGGGCTCCTTCTATTTTGGAGTATGTAGAATCGTAAAGATTTTCTTTAATTAGATAGTGCCGGATAGATTTAATTAAAGCTTCAAACCTGCAATTTTCTTTGTTTGATTGATCAGTTGGTGCTGATTGCCTACAGCAATTATGCAGGAGGAGGGGCTTTCAAATTCTGATGGTGAGAAGAGGCAGATGGAGTCGCCTCTTGGGTACTCAGTTGTCAGAGTGGTCCTGGAAAGGGTGAAATTGCACAAATGTCTGTTTGCTGTGCACATGTAAATAGGGTGCCTGAGTTACCTTCTGTTTAAGTCATGGAATTGACTTATGTGCCAAAAAAAAAAAAAAAAAAGAAAGTTCCCAAAAGTAATCATGCCCCAGAGGCTAGGCAGTTTCCCATTGCTTTTTTATTTTTTGTGTTTCTTTTTTTGAAATAGTTGAAGCACACTGTTGAGAAGATTTTGCAAGGGCCTTTTAATTTGTCTAAGCCCTATTGGAGGTTCAGGGGAGACAGATAGCTTCACCTCAGTGAGCGTGAAAAGGACTAGGGCACAGCTTTGAAGACAGAAAGGTCTGGGTTTGAGTTTTGCCTCTGCTGACTGGTTACTTGCTCTCAGATCCCGGGCAAGCACCCTTGAACTCCTTTCCCTGGTCTGCAAAGGACACATTTTGGAGAGGACACATTGAACTGATGTATATACATGAAGCATCCTTGTCTTGCATGCACTGGGATCTTACTGGATGTCTGTCCTTCCCTCTCCCTGCTCTCTGATGACTAAGATACCACCACCAACAACCCTTTAAGAGCTTATGAGGCCACTGCCACCTTGGTCATTATTGCACATGTAGCCGCTGACACCTCTATTTGATACATACTAAGCCTCAGAAAATACTGGTCTAGTGAAATGAATAAATGTTAGGTACATAGAGGGCCCCAGAACAAGTGACACCAGTAGAGAGTGGAAGAGATGGTGCTGAAGAATTGCCACACTCATGAAGCTTGAGGATGTAGATCGTGGTGAGCTGTAGCCATTGGAAAGCGTTGCTGGGGAGCCTACATCCTTTCTCTTTAGACCGAGTCAAGTGGTCTCAGGGTTAAGATTCATTTCTCAGTTCCAAACTGGAGCAGGAGGCCCAAGATAACCATCATGTTCATATAGCCTAGAGAAATGTTTAAGTTTAAAAATATAAAGCAGCGGCTAGCGAGATGCCTCAGTGGTAGAGGAGCCTGCCATCAAGTCAGGTGCTGACCTGAGTTCCATCCCTGGGACCCACATGGTGGAAGGAAAGAACTGACTCCCACGAGTTGTCCCCTGGCATTCATATGTTCTCTGTGCCATGCTCACAGCACCCCCAACAGTAAATAAGTAAATGTGATTTAAAAACCACACACAACAGGCCTCAAAGATCTGTGCATGGGGTTTACGACTGTGTAAAAACATGGATGTAGCCAACAAGGCACAGAGGAGAAAAAGGCACATGGTGACGATACAAGCATGGGGAGGATTTATTATGTTTAAATTTTCCTTTATTTAAAAGGGTTTTTTTTTTGACATGGTTGCATTTTCTGTCAATTTAAAGCTAAATGTAAAAAAAAAAAAAAAGGAAATCCATAAACACATTCTTCCCCACCCACATGACAGAGGGACAGACTCTGGTGGGCCCAAAGGACAAAGTCCAGGATGAAGAGAAGGTCAGTGTGTGTTGGAACTTAGGTGCTGAAGTGTGTGAGGTGCTTAACTGCAGAAAGGGGTGCTTGGGGGATGGGGTGAGGCCTGTCGTCACAACTAGGAAAGGACATTGGAGCTGCATCAAATGATGGCATTGTATTCAGGCTGTGCTGTGGACATTCCAGGAGAGCAAACTTCAATCCACCTCCGACCTTGACATCTCTCTGGTATGGGGCTCCCTTGTTCTGGAATCATTAGTGTCAACAGTTGATGCTTTGGGGACTGTCCCTCTGTGGGGCATGGTGGGTCTGTAGTTCTGCACCAATGATTCTGTAGCTGCATCCCTGGCTGTCTGGAGAGTTGTGCCCTGTGACAGCCAGAAGGGCGAGAGATGCGCAGGCTAGAAAAAGGTCGTGAGAATAACAGTTGATTTAACTTTGTATGACTCGTGTGTGTGTGTGTGTGTGTGTGTGTGTGTGTGTGTGTGTGTGTGTGTGTGATGGGTGTGATGGGTGTGCGTATGCACATGGAGACCAGGGGTTGACACCAAGTGTCTCTTTCAATTACTTTCCTCTTTATTTTTTGAGACAGAATCTCTCACTGAACCCTGAGTGTAATGACCAATTCAGCTAGACTGGCTGGCCAGTGCGCTCCAGAGATCCTCCTGACTCTGCCTCCTTAGTGTTAGTATTCTAGGCATGTGCAGGGCTCTCTGTGTAGGTGCTAGGCATCAGAATTCAAGTTCTCATGCTTGCGCCGTAAGCACTTTACCCCTGAGCCATCTCCCTGGTCCCAATTTGATATTTTAAATGTGTTTTATTCTGAACTATAGACAATAACAGAGCACTTATTTTTTAATATGGATTCTTAGGGACTCTGGGCATTTTCATGGTTGGCTGCCTGGTCTAGGTGGGTACCTCTCAGTTTTCTGCATACAGGTATTTCCTGGTCATCTGTGGAAATGTCCATTCTCATGTAGAGTGCCTGAGGAGGACCCATGAATCTGTGTTTCCTATGAGGTCACTGGACTCACAGCCTATGCACATTGTGCTCTGAGACCCTGCCATATTCTTGGTCCCTGGCTGCCCTGAATGGTGGGTTATTGGTCGCTTGGATCAAGTCGGTGATCTGTCACTTTGTGAAAGGCACAGATGGACCATTTCAGCCACCCCCTTCCCTTCACCAGTCCAGGTGTGATGGACTGAATTTCAGCAGCTCCACAGCTGGGCACCAAGACTCAGATTTACATTTTTTTTTTATTTTTTCCCCCAAGGATGATATCTCTCTTCCTAGATTTACATTTTTTTTTTTGCAGTGTTCTGCTTGTGCCCATGTCTGTTTACCATTTGCAAATAATACTATGTTGTCTTAATCTGATTTTTCTGGCTAATGATGTGTGTGCTTCATTCTGCTCAAGCATGGGATTGGAGTGGGTGTCTGTCTGCGTCTCAGCGTTTTCCCCTCTGTGTTCTCCTGGTGGCCGTGAGTCCTTGTGAGGAACTGAGTTCAGCCCCCAGAGCCAGGCTTCTTAGGCTGCCCCCTTTCTGCTCTGGTGCGGACACGCATGTTAGCCTTTTAAGTCTTCCCTGCAAGTGTGATGGGGTGGGAACAATGCTTCCTCTTTTAGGAGTCTATGAGGGCAGGAGGGTCCTGGCAATGCCACTGATTGCTTTCGCGCTCCCCGCAGAGTGGTCAGCGGTCTCACTCTCAGGACAGTGAGAAGACTCTGATGTGTTATACCTCACTCTCTGTCACTCCTGCCCAGGGGCTTGAGGTTACCATCTCTCCTCTAGACTTTGGGCCCTTGCTGCTTATCCTGACTGTCAGAAGGCCCCATTCTTGCCAGGTAGTAGCCAAGGACTTAGCATCCTGGGTCCAGGATCCACATGCCAATGACCCCCAGATGTCTGCTCTACCCAGTTCCTACTCTGAGCCCTGGTATCCTGGCCAAAGGCCAGAAACCCTCTGAGCACTGACTGAAGACTGTGAATTGAACACTTTGTTCCTTACACTGGTCCCACAAGGTTGGCATCATTACCCCCGCTTCACAGATAGAAAGAGGTTTGGAGTAGGGCGGTGGTGGTGCCCGCCTTTAATCCCAGCACTCGGAAGGCAGGGGCAGGTGAATTACTGTGAGTTCGAGGCCAGCCTGGTCTACAAAGCAAGTTCCAGGACAGCCAGAGCTGTCACACAGAGAAACCCTATCTTGAGAAAACAGCAACAACAACAAAAAGAGGCTTGGAGAGATCAAGTCACAGTGCAAAGCCCAGACTCAGCTCCGAGTCAGACTCCGTACACTGTGAAGTAGCCCCATGAGACATGGGTGGTGTCTGTGATCCTCGGGTAGACCCAGGCTCCAGAACACCAAGGCCAGTTTGGAAGACTTTTTTAAAATTTATTTTTATTTTTAGTGACGTGTGTGTGTACATGTGTGTGAGAGTTTTGGCACCCACCCCTCCACACGTGAGAGATTTGGACCTGAGTCCAGTCTGACTGGGCCTGCTATTTGTCATTGTGACCCCCGGAAAGATCTGACAGTTATCCAGACTCCACTTTGAAGACAGGAAGACAGCCAGGGATGTGGGGTGACAAAGACACAACTGGGCATAGGAAGAGGCTTGTTCCAGAAGACTCTGGAAGTAGAGACTGCTATAGGTTGAGGCAGCACCTTCGGGGGCCTCATCTTGTAGGTAAGGGCTGGACTGTGGATTTCCGTAGCCTGCGTTGCTGGCTTGCTTCCTTCAGGATTTAGTCATGGGTCTCGGAGAATGGAGCCTTAGAGACCAGAAGCAAGGATAGACTGGGGTCTTTGAACAGGCCAGGCCCAGACAGATGCTGCTCTTGATTGTCCTCCTGGGATAGCTTCTAATGTGGGTTCTCTTGCTCGTGGGCCTGCCCTAGTGCCTTCTCTCTATCTTCTCACCCCCTTCCTTCTCTCTGTGTCCCCTAGTCTGATGTGGTAATGGCTTAGATATATCCCTGAAGCGTGGCCACAGTGGGACCTCCTGGCTGAGTGTTTGAAAGCGTGCGCACTCCAATGACCATCAGAATGTCCAGGCCCCTCGCTTGCTACCAACGGTCGCTATAGCTCTGACAGTGCCGGGGGCTTACGTGCTAATCAACAGCTGAAGGCTTGAGCGTTTAATTTTAGGTTGCTTCCGAGTGTAACGGTGGAGTCTCAGGGGTCCTGCTTCGTGTTTTACTGGTTTCCCTCTGAAAGGTTCCCTCTGAACGGTTTCTGTGTTCCATTGAGATCAAGCGCCCTAAGAGTACTACTGCATGTCTTTACTGACTTCAGGTTCTTCAAGATCAAGAAGTTGAGGGTTGAAAGAGCCACGTCTGTCTGTTTTGGCCTGCCCCTACATAGGGAGGCTGGCCAGTTCCCGCATTGTGGTGTGATCCCATTCTAGCGCCCATGGTATGATTCAATGCACTGATTCTGTATGTGGGTATAGGAATCTTGAGACAAGTCTTCTCACCCAGTCAAGCAAACAGTTCCCTTATCTAACAAATGAACAAAGTCTTAGACTGTGCACGTGGACGATGGCAGCAGAGTCAGGCAATGGGCCTCAAAGAGGGATCTGGGAACTGAGGTGTGGGTCAATCTGTGGGTCGATGGAGATGCATGATGGTTAGGGCCAGATCTGGTGCCCAGTGATGCTGTTTGGTCCCCTGGGTTAACCAAAGTCCCCAGAGTAACAGATACTACATGTTAGATGCCGCCCCACTATTAAAAGTGGTTCTCAGGGCTCTCCTGCATGAATTGAACCCCAGAACTCCTATTTACATCCTACTTCATCTCACCCAGCCTCAGCTCTACAATGGAAATTTAGTCCATGAAGAATTAAACGTATTTTCCACGCTGAGACAGCAGTCAGTGATTACCCTTATTTCCAGAAGGAACCACCAGCCTGAATGTCTGGATGACCCAAGGATGGGCAGTGGTCAGAGGTACTGGCATGTTAGGGCCAGGGAGATAAGATCCAGCTTGGCACATGGCTCAGTAGCCTTGCTTCACTGTGGCATGGCTGAATTCTGAATCTGTGGACAGTCTTTGTTGTGGGAGCTGACCTCTACACCCCTGGCTGCTAGTAGCACTTCTACCTCTACTGCACAAACCAAGATGTTTTCAGACGGTGGCCAATGTCCCCCAGGGTTGGGTCAGAATGTCTGTGGGAATTAAGAGACGAAACACGTCTGTACCCCAACCCAATCTGGGTCTCTTTCGTGCCACAGTCTGTGTATGGACCCTTTATGGTCAGCCACCTGCAGAGAAGGCCAGGCATGCAGGTGGGGAAGGCCCTTGTGCCTCTCAGACTCAGGACTGAAGCAGGGATATGGGAGGGCTGGGACCATGAAGGCGAGGCCAGGCTGAGAGGGGACCAGACAGGGTCTGTTTCTCAGCCATTCAACGTCTTTTTATCTTTTTCCATTAAAGAGATTCACGGCCCTTCTGTTACTCCATTTCCGCAAAGAATCAATTGAAAAGATCAAAAATACGGCATCTGGAGAGGTTAAAATTAGATTCTTACAAAATACAAAGTGGGAAAGAGAAGGAAGAAAATAGAAACAGGGGGCCCGACGACCTGCACAGCTCGCCCGTTTGCTGCCAGGGAACTGAGCTGTGAGGCCCAGAATAGGATTTCCCGGATGGCCTGTGGGGAGCAGAGCACAGTCACCCTCCTCCAGGATTCCCCCCTCACTTCCTCAGCCTCTTGGCTTCCTCCTTCCCTTCCTTTGGTACACATTTGCATTATGTAGACATTCTAACTATAGGAAGCTTGGAAAATGCAGACCATCCTAACGGATTTTAAAAAAACTCAACTGGATATTGTCATCCAGAGAGAATCATCTAGATTTACTCCAGGACACTCAGACCTGGTTTTTATCGCTTTGGATCATACAAACCACCTTTGGCTCCTTCCACCCTATATCCTCCCACATTGGTGGTTGCATCCTCTTGGCTCCTCTTCTGTCCCCGCCCCTCCTGCACCACTCTTTCCAGCCCCACCCTTTTAAACGGCCTCCCAAGAGGCTCATTGCTCTTCAGGTCTTCCTGGTCTTTCCTCTTCTAAATCTCATGCTGGGTGGAAACCAAGGATGCAATTCAAACCACAATTATGGCGTCAACGTTCTAGAGAGGCCCTGTAATGATGGTCTGATGGCCAGGCCTGGCCAGGGGACAGAAGTGGGTACTGCTGGGAACACAGGTGAGACAGAGCCAGGAACAGTCCAGAGGAAGAGTTAGAGGAGTTGAAGAGCAGAAGAAAGTCAGCAGGACCCGGGTGTTCCGTGGTAAGCATAGAGTGGGATTTTGTTGTGTGGTTTGTTCATCCTCCAAAGGGCACACTATCAGGGGCCCAGAACTGAGGCAGATTCTATAATGTGCTAATTATCCCAGGCAGTGGCCACTCTACACCAAGAACAAAGCCTTTGGAAAATGAGAAGCAAAGTGCACAACACACAAATGGCTGACTCTCCATAGTTTATCTTCTAAAAGAAGCAAATAAGCAGAGAAAAGATAAAGGGTTAACATTTTGATAAGTGCTCTCTCTCTCTCTCTCTCTCTCTCTCTCTCTCTCTCTCTGTATGTAGTATATGCACATGTTTGAGTACCCACACATTTCTGTGCATGTGGAGGTCAGAGGTCAACACTGGTTATCCTCCATTGTCACTCTCCATCTTAACAGTTGAGGCCGTGTGTCTGAACCTGGAACTCATGGGTTTGGGTAGACTTGGATAGTCAGGAAGCTCCAGGGATCCTTTTGTCTGTGTATACCCAGTGCCAAGGTTTCAGACACTCACCAGCACGCCCAGGTAGATCTGAGCTTGCTTTTCGTTACTTGCACCGTAAGCCCCTTGCTAAGCTTTATAAAGGAAGACATAGGATATTTGGGCAGAGTCACAGGACAGATGGGCTCCTGAATATTCATGGCAGGGGGGCTACAAGGGTTGGGGCCTCTGAGTGAAGAGGATGAGACAGAGGCAAAAAATCCATTGGCCATGGAGGTGGGCATTTTTCCAGGCACTAAAGAAAGTCCATCAGTCCCTAACTCGCCCACCTCAGCCAATTAGGGTGAAGCTCTGCCTGGTCCAGGAAGCCTCTTGTCTCCTGGACACTGTCCTTCTTATTTCCAGGTAACAGTGGTCATCTCGCCACAGTGTTGCTGTGTTCTTGAGCCTCGCAGGGAGAAGTCAGGCACACAGCTGTGGTCACTCTTCATTTCTTTGTGTCCTGCTAGATCCTTATGCTTCTGTCTTAGGGTTTTTATTACTGTGAAGAGACACCATGCCCACAGCAACTCTTATAAAGAAAACATTTAATTGGGGTGGCTTGCTTACAGTTTCAGAGGTTCAATCCATTATCATCATGACAGGAAGCATGGTGCCATGCAGGCAGCCATGGTGCTGGCTACATCTTGATAGGCAGGCCACAGGAAGTGGACGTAGAGACTTGACAGTATCCTGAGCATAGGAAACCTCATAGCCCGCCCCCACAGTGACACACTTCCTCCAACAAGGCTACACCCACTCCAACAAAGCCACACCTCCTAATTCTGCCTTTCCCTATGAGATTGTGGGGGCTAATTACATTCAAACTACCTCATTTCTGTCCCATGGAACATTCTATCAGTTCAGTCTCCAGGCCATAGGAATTACTATGATTACAATAGGAATGCAATAGAATTACTGGATTCTATTGCTCTGTTTATTGACCAGCAAGAGAGGTAGAGGGTCCTGAAGCTTGGTGTGACATGGGGCACCACCTTCATTGGGAAACCCATTGAGAGCTGAGAACACAGTGTCTTGGGCTTCCAGTTTGTACAAATGCTTCATGCCGAGCAGGGGTGGAATGAGCAGGCAATTCAGGGCTGGGGTGCAGTGAGCAGGAGGAGTCAGGCTTCTTGGATTGCGGGCGGAATGAACTTGATGGGGATGGTGTGGCTACAGGCCAGTGAAGGGCCAGGAGTATGCCGAGAGCCAGAGCAGGCAACCTGGTGGACACTCCCAGATCCTGTAGTGGACAGAATCTCTGCTTCTGTGGCTCCTTCACACACTTCCATTTGATACACAGTCCTACATACCAATGACCTCCCTTTCCTAGGAGTGAGCTCTTATTTCTCTTCATCAATACTATAGAAGTAAAATGATTTTTTTTCCTTTTTGAGGCTGGGTCTCCTATAAGCCAGGCTGGTCTTGAACTAGCGAGGTAGTTGAAGATGATCCTGAGCTTCAGAGTCCCCTGCTTTTACCTACAGAGTGCCAGGATGACAGGTGCCCACCACCCTCCCTTTAATCTGGTTCTGGGGGCAGGCTCTAAAGCTTCCTGCATGCTCGCTAAACACTCTACCAGTTGGGCTGCATCCCACGTCGAGGGTTTCCTTCTCCCTTTCCTTCTCCCTTTCCTTACCTCTTTCCTTACATTTTCGGGGAGGATGTGCTGGGAATCAAACTCTGTCATCACCATCATAGCCACTGCTGCCGCCGCCACCACCATCATCATTACCATCATTATCCCTGCCGTCATCACCCTCACCACTATGATCACCATCATCACGACTGCATTCATTCCTTGCCCTGTGCTAGACCTGCTAAGCACCTTCCCATATGAATAACCGAATCAGCACACAGAGTTTTTGAGATACGCACCGTCGTGGTTCCTGTTATACAGATGAGTAAAGAAGGCTCAGAGAGGGCAAGTGACCCACTATGGTTGCACAGTGTGAATGGCAGAGGCAGGGGTCTGTCTGATGGAAGAGTGTGAGCATCAGCTCCAGCCGACTTCTAGACAATGCAGGATAGGAGGGTGAGTGTCCTCATAGCTCAAAAGCTGTGCCTTGTTAATGGCTGTCTTGGAGTTATCATCCTCAGCTACACCTGTACCCCTGCCTGTCCCCAACCAGGTGATAATGATTGGCTTTTTCTGTCACATACTCCCCATACCACCGTGGTTCTCTCTCTGTTTTCAGGCCTGGGGAAGTCAGGACTGCCAGGCATTGTGGGTTCCAAGAGGGAACTGGAGCCACTCCAGCCAATGCCATTGCCTGCCCAGAGCGTGGCTCACCTCCTGGCCCCACCTCCACCCCCCAGCTTGCCTGCCAGTGTTCAGATGTGTGATGCTATAAAAAGCCGGATAGTAATATGCAAATCACCCTGATTATTTATGGCCGAGTTAGTAAATAAGCGCGAGTGACAAGGTGGGTTGTTGTTTTTATGATCTCTGCAGGCCTAGCAGGAAAATCTATGGGAAGCGGAGCAGAGGTGAGCAGTGCGGGATCCCACGGCTTGATAAACACAGCCTAATTGTCAAGCACTAGGACAAGCAGGGAAGGGGGTGTGGAAGGGAGGAAAGAGAATGAGAAGCAGTGGCTAGGAGCGGGGTGCAGGGAGTGGAGGGCTAGAATCAGCAGCTGGATCCAGTCTGTGCCCACACCACTGGCCCAGCCTCCGAACTGCCTGCTGGGAGGGGTAGAGATCAAGTCATAAATCAATTTAATGAGCTGTGGCTGGTGTGGGTCCTGCTAGGCATTGCTCAGCCAGGAGGTTCTCCCCCAGGAAGGAGGAGGACAATGACATTAGGAAGAGGTGAAGGAGGCTCAGGTTTCGAGTTTCAGGGTCTAGAAGGGAGATGGGGAGCTTCCTGACAGCCATCAGCCTCTGGGAGTTGGTTTCCTCCATTATTTTCCAGCATTGTATCTCTAGGGTGCCCGTTTGGGGAACAGAGACCTAGCAAGGGGCCCATGACATTTGGAACAAGCCAGGTGCTAAGCAAGATAGGGCCTCGTTGAAGGTTAGCCCTCCAGTCTCATACCTTAGCTACTCAATTGTTGGTGGGAGTATAGAGAACTTGCCAGGTCCACCCCACCTGTAGCCCAGTGGTTAGAGCTAATGTCCTCTAATGTCATCAAAAGGAGTTCAGAGGCTCTTCCCTGTGTTTCCTGAACTCAGCTCTCAGATAAACTCACTTATATCCAGATTCCCTAGCCAAGCCTCATTGGAAACCCAACCCAAGCGACCCTTGCTTCTAGAAGCTGAGCCTCTGGTAGGAGTGGCTCCAGCTGTTGAGACACTCTGTGTACCACATGCCATTCTCAGCATTTTAATGGGTGCTAAGTCACTGGGTCATCTTAGCAGTCTAGAAGCTCCGTGCCATTATTAACCTTTCTAACAGGCTATGGGCCACAGCAACCAATGTGAACGACTTCACCAGAGGTCCCATAGCTGAGCCAGATCCCAAGCCAAGCATTTTACCAGAGACATGGCTTAACCAATAAGTATGATGAGCTGAGTCTGGTTCCTAAAACTCTCATAAAAGACGAGGGTGGTGGTATGCTGCCATCATCATCCAGCACTCGGGGAGCAGAGACAGGATGCTCCCTGGGGCTTTGTCAGCCAGCCAGCCAAACTGTATCAGTGAGTTCCAGGTTCAAAACCAAGGTAGGGAACAACTGAGGAGGACACTCAGTCTTGACCTCTGCCTACCACAGTCATGTACACACACATGGATGGGTGCCTGCATTTGTGCACCTGTACACACACACACTCACGCTCATGCGCACACACACAACACCACACACACACACACACACACACACACACACACACACACATAAAACTGAAAAACAAAAAGGCCTCCAGGAGAAAATGAGGAGGGAGAGATTACAGAGGGTGGCTGAGATGTCAGGCACAGTCCAGACTTGGGGAATGATGGGGAAAAGTCTAGATTTAGCGGATGACTGTGACACACAGGAAACTGAATGACGTTCTAGAGGATTGCAGAGCTGGCAGCCAACTGGCCACTGGCTTTTCCCTTGTTTGTTAACTGATCCTGTGTGTTTGAACTAAGAGCTGATGACTGAGGGGAGGAGAACCAGCAAACACAGGCAGGGTCGTGTCACCATGCCAACAGGAGAGAGAGGGAGAGAGAGAGCTACCCAGGGTTTCCCACTGGGTTGTGACGCTCATTTTCTTGGCAGGTTTTGGACACACAGGTGCAAACTATGTTCCTGCCCATCCTTTCCTGTGTTTTGTGACTTAGAAATAAAAACATGTAGAAGACAAATGTGGGGAGAGATGGGGAACCATCAGTCTTTCCTTGGGGACAGCCCTAGAGAAGAGTCCTAAGGCTTCCCAAGCCTTTTCAGAGCCCCAAGCCTCACAGAGTTGACCACAGCTCCCAGGCAAAGGCTTGTTTGGAAAGGGCTTCCAAACAAGATTGGGTTTAGGATGTAGAGACCACAGTTTGCTTTTACCTGCTTTTAATGTAAGTCCTCTAGATTGCTGCTGAATAGAACTTTTTGGATCTGGCTCTTGGTCATGCAAGGGGTGCCTTATGGCTTTTTGTGAGACATAAAGCAACCAGTGTGCCTTACCCATTTCCGGATATGACATGTGAAAAGGCCATCCGCCATTCCTCCGTTCCTCAGCCTGATGGTGTGAGGGCTGGGGAGGCAGCGCAGTTGCTTAAGTGGCTACCTCGCAAGCATGAAGACCCAAGTTCAATCCCCAGAACCCATGTATTTGAGAGAGAGAGAGAGAGGAGAGAGAGAGAGAGCTTGGAATTCTAGAGTTGGGGAGGTAGAGACAGGAGTCCATGGGATTTGCTGACCAGGCTGACTAGCCAAATCAGCCATCTCTAGGCTCAGGGAGAGACAGTCTCAAAAGCAATTAAAGTGGAGCGCTCTTGAAGAAGACATATGATGTCAACCAATGGCTTCCATGTAATGTGTGTTCATGCTTGTGCATACACACACACACACACAAATAAACTAAAAATAATGTATTTTAAAGCATTTTATCATATTGGATTGATTGTGTGTGTATGTGTGTTCCAAGCGTGTGTGCTTGCGTACATGTGTACACATGGTATGGCATACATGCGGAGGTCAGAGGACAACTTGCAGGAGTAAGGTTCTCTCCTTCAACCATATGGGGACTGAACTCAGGTCATTGGCCTTGGTAACAAGTGCCTTTACCTGCTGAGCCCTCTTGCTGGCCCATAAATAATTTCTTAAAGAAAGCAATTTTGCCCTATCCATACATTTATACAATCACAAAGAACTGCAGATGGTAAGGGCTTCTGCAGAGACGGTTCCCTCAGTCAGAGAGGACTCTCCAGAGGTCGCCTCTG
Organism: Ondatra zibethicus; assembly: GCA_004026605.1. Lineage (NCBI taxonomy): Eukaryota > Metazoa > Chordata > Mammalia > Rodentia > Cricetidae > Ondatra > Ondatra zibethicus. The sequence continues at coordinate 21,036 of PVIU01004635.1, forward strand.
CCTTAAGAAGTTTATCTACCAAAGCTGTTTTTCCCTTGATCTCTTCAGAAATAAGTAGAACAAGGCAAAGGTACAAAGAGGGAAGGGAGGGAGATGGCCCCCTCTCCTGGGTGGTAGAACAACCCTGTAGTAACAATGGCCCCATGCTGAGTCTCCTTGTCTCCCTAATGCTAACCTTTCTCTGGAACTTTCTTGTGGCCCCCACCTTGTCTTGAAAGGATTCAAGAAAGCGGAGTAATGAGGACTCAGTGACCCAGAGAAGTGTCCTGGTCCAACTCAGAGATTCGCTGACCTTTCTTTCTTTCCCAGACAGGCTACCCAGCAAATTGTCCTCCACTTAGACCCTTCTAATTGTCCCTGCTGATTAATGAGGTCACTTACGGTGTCAATTATTATCCTGCCAAGAGAATGGATATCAGACACCCATGAACTTGCTTATTCTATTAAAAAAAAAAAGAAATAAAGTAATGAGAGATGATTAATGGTGTGTGCCCAGAGAGAAGCCACTGGAAGGGATGGGCAGGAGAGAAAAAGCAAGAATGAGCATGTTCCAATTAGGAGACCAAAACAACTTTGGTTGAAGAGCAGTTTTCCTGTGACCCACCTTTCAAAGCCACTCCTTAGAGAGCAGTCTGACCTCAGCGGCTTCACAGGCTTCCTTCCCCTTTGGATCCACAGATGCTGCTCTGGAAGGAGTCTCCACATTCTCCTAATTACCGACTCTGTTGACCTTCTTGGTCTGGTCTGCTCTAACCTGCCCCCACCAAGCAGGTTCCGTCATTGACTTCATTTTTGAAACACTATTTTTATAATTCTTTATCATTAAGTCTGTTTCCCATGTGTTTCTTGAGCAATTACTGTGTGCCAGGCTCTGTGTTAGGCATGGCACACACAAAGGCAGACAGAAGGACGACGTCCTTGTTTGGAACAGAGTTTACATTGTCAAGCAGAGGCAGCTGGGTAATCTACGCAGTTAATACATGTGAATGGGCTGTATCACACATCCTGAGAACTGGAACCATTATGAAGTTTGTTTTAACATGATTCATGAGGCTATGAATGCCACACTATCCCAAGCTCTGTAGCTGGAAAGCTGGGAACCCAGGAGACCCCGGTGCTGTGAAGGTCCAGTCCACAGGTGACTTCTTTCTTCCTCAGCCTTTTGTTCTAGTTAACCTTTTATAGATCAAACGAGGCCCGCTTGCTCTTGGGAAGGCAATGTGCTTACTCAGTCTATTGAGTCAAATACTAGCCTCATCCAGAGACACCCTCACAGACAGGCCAGACTAATGACTCACTAAACTTCTCAGCACCCTGGGCCTCATCAAGTTGGAATGTAAGGGCTGGAAAGATGGCTCAGTCAGTAAATGCTTGCTATGTTAAGTCCAGAGACCCAGGCTTGATCTCCAGAACCTATACAAAAATCTGGGTCCCACAAAGGCTCACTTGTAATAATCTCAGTTCAGGGAAAGTGGAGGCAGGAGGATTCCTTGGGGGCTCTGGCAACTAGCCTAGCTACTTGGTGAACTCTAAATGGGTGATCTAGCGATGCCTGTCTGCATGCAACAGAGGCTGAAAACCTCATAGCTGCTGGCTCTCGACCTGTCTGCATGAGACAGAGGCTGAAACCCTCATAGTTGCGGGCTCTCAGGGCTGGGTACTTTGGCAATCCTGACCTGCTGCTAACAGCTTAGAGGATTCCTAGAGAGCCATCAATCATCAGTAGAAGACTGAAGAAGCCAAGTTTTGATGTCAGCGAAGGATGGCAGCAGCGGTGACAGCAGCGAGGTCAATGTGCTCACCAGCAAGCAGGAAGGTGGGCAGGCACAAGCAGTATTGTTGTTCATCCTTTTCATAGCTAGACTGCTGCATGAAGGTGCTTCTTACTTGGTAAGGCCTCGCCTCTGAGTTAGTCCTTCCTGCACTCATTCTCCCAGTGATTGCTTATGAAGGAGGCTCAGTCTTTTTGGACCAAGAACATCACTCAGAACAAGCTCTGGTGTGTTGTGGAATATTTGTACACTGTGTGAAAATGTTTTGTTGTGATTGGTGTAATAAAAAGTTGAATGGCCAATAGCTAGGCAGGAGGTATAGGCGGGGCTTCCAGACAGAGAGAACTCTGGGAAGAAAGGAGTAGTTGCCAGCCAGATGGCAGAGGAAACAGGATGAGAAGTACAGGTAACAGAGCCATGTAAAAGAAAGTAGTCTATTAGATATGGGTTAATATAAGTTAGAATTATTTAGGAACAAGCCTAAGCTAAGGCTGAGTTTTCATAATAAATGTTCATGTCATGATTTGGGAGCTGGCTGGTGGGACAGAGAAAGGCTTGTTATACCGGCAACCAGCAAGAAGAACCTTGTGGTTCAAGGTTCTACTCTGTCTGTACAGACCACTACCTTCTCTCAGCATCTTGAGTTCTCCTAGAACACCAGAGATTCCACATGTTCCTATCCCCAGGTTGGCTTCAGCCACACCCTGGCCATTCACTAGCATTTGGACACCCAGTGCTGCGTGTGACTCTCTGGCTCATGGGGAAGAAAACTTTAGAACTCTTCTGTTCTGCTTGCTCTTCTTAGTGCTAAGGATTGAATTCAGGACCATGTACACGGGGGCAAGTACTTTGCCACTGAGATACATCCTCATCCTCCAGAGCTCTTCTGGACAGTGGAGATCATAGGCTGGGCCATCCAAGGGCATCACTAATTTTTGCCTGTCCCAGGGAGCTCCTGAGAGTGACGCACGGTTCAGTGGCAGCCCTGGTAAAGAGTATCTCCCTTTCTCTAGCAAGAGATGCTCCCTGGCTGTGATTTCGGGAAGGCAGATGCAGAGGTAGCAGGCTTCTGGACCACAATGCCCCTCTTCGTCAGAGCTCTTTTCCCCATTCACCATCTTTCTCTCAAGGCTCTTGTGCCTCAGGTTCTGTCCCAGATGTTGGGTCAGTTTTTCGGGCTCCCGTGGAAGGAAATAATGTCTACATCTGCTAGGAGGCTCCAAAAAAAAAAAAAAAAACCTAATCCCCTCTCTTGGGGAGGCTGGTAATTAAGCAGTCATGGTAAACAAATGAGGACGAACAGCTGGTTGTAGCCATTTGTTCTCCTGTCGTTGGTTGTGGAACAATTTCATAAATTACACAGAAGTTGGGCTTTCTTCTCTCCCCTTCCCCCACGCACCACCCCCGGCCTGAAGTATCCTCCCCTCCGTGCTGTGGCTCCTCATGCCGTTTAGATGGTAGCCTGATTCTACCCTGTTAGATCAATGCAGACGGGCGGCGAGGTCAGGCCCCCTGGGTACACCTAACATGGCACTCCCTGGGTGGCGTGATGATGGGGTCCTCAACAGTAAAGACACTAGTCAGCAGCCGGCGCTGTGCCCAGCACTGTTTTCACGCTGCAGTCAGGTCAGTTAAGCCAATGGCGAGTCCCCTTCCTCACAGATGTAAGTTCTCACTGGTAAAGTGGACGCACAAGTAAGGATGAGAGCCAGGGAGATGGGTAATTAAGTGGGTAAAGACACTCATCACCAAATCTGATAACCAGAGTCTAATCCGCAGGTCCTACATAGTGGAGGAAGACTGATTATTACAAATTGTCCTATGACATGTGACGTGCACATACCATCATCCCCCCCAACACACACAATAAATAAATAATGCGATAAAAATATCTAAGTGAGGATCAGTCTGAGAACATTTCAGATTTTGGTCATTGTCTTGGAGAAGACACAGACTAGGAAGCCCAGAAGCCAGAGGACAGACAGGAGGAAGTCTCCAGCGTGTAGGAGAGTAGTGTTCAACATCCTTGGTACAGGTGATGTGCAAGCCAAGACCCGCAGAAGATAAGGAACGCAGCTGCACACAGCTGGGGAAGGTGGCTGCAGAAAGTTGTGGAGGCAGCAGGTGTGAGAGCCTGCAGCAGACACTGCCCCCCCCCCCAGTGTGTTTGAGTGGCAGCCATGGCCCTTGGAGGTTTGCATGAGAGCAAAGGGAGGCTACTGTGACATGGAAGGAGGGAAGGAGGGAGAGGAGGGATAGGAGAGACATTTAGGGCATTATGAAGACCTGTGCCTGTATTCCAAACCAGAGGGAAGGCCTTGAAAGTTCTGAGCAGGGAAGTGGCTTGCTCTGACTTCAGATGGTACTCCCAGCTACCGCCATGAGCAGGGTTGTAGGTACACAAACGGGGAAATAAGGAGACTTCTTGGGAGGTGATGGCGATGACAGAGGAGAGAGCTGGGCTGGGCTGGTCCAGGGTGATAAGAATATGGTGTTGAGAATTGGCTGCATACACTTATGTAAATGCATCTATTTGTGTGTGTGTGTGTGTGTGTGTGTGTGTTATGCATGTATATGTGACTGCACATGCCCAGGTGTACATGTGTGGAGGACAGAAGTCACCATTGGGTGTCTTCCTCTATTGCTCCTCACTTTATTTTTTCAGACAGGGTGTCGTATTGTACCTGGAGCTTGCTGATTGGCTAGGTTGGCTGGCCAGTGATTTTAGGGGATCCTTCTGTCTTCACGTTCTCAGTTCTGGGATTACAGGCACAGCACCATACTGGCATGTATGTGGGTGCTGAGAGTTGAATTCAGGTCCTGGTGCTTGGGGAGCACTTCATCCCCTATGTTGGCTCCCCAGTCCTATAAATGCTTCCTTTTGAGGATGCACTCCTGGAGGGACACTGACGGCTTGTGAATATCTACCCTCAGAAGCAAGCTAGAACGTGACATTTAATCAGGCGCACAGTGAATATTTGTTGCATGAATGACTACGAGCAAAAATTACTAAATGTTACCAGTGGGAATAGGTCAGCTTTGGGCCTTTTCTCGACTCTATCAGATCTTAGAGCAAATCTCAGGCAATTTCTTGCTTAGCCTTCCCAAGCTGATGCCAGAAATGCAACTGTCCGTGCCGAAGTCCTGCAGGGTCTGCTGTTTTAACTGTGTGTTTGTCCTTGCGGCAGGACTTCTCAGAGCCTTTAGAACACCAGTGCAAACGTTCCTAAGCCGTCTTCATCCAAGGTACCAATAGTGCCCCTGCCATTGTCCCATGGTGCTCCATGGGTCAAAAGAGGAGTCTATTAGCCCCACATACTAAATAGTTAGAACCAGTGTGTGTGTGTGTGTGTGTGTGTGTGTGTGTGTGTTTGTCTGTCTGTCTGTCTGTCTGAACAACTTTATAGCAGCTAAAATAAATACAAATTAAAAGATGAAAAATTTCAGTTGCATTTTTAATAACTATGACTATAGTCTGGATAAATGGCTCAGTCAGTAAAGTGCTAGTCATGCAAGGATTAAGGACCCGAGCTCTGACCCAGAGCACCCATGTAAAACCCTGGGCATGGTTGTCATGCCTGGTCCCCACACTGTGGAGACAGCGACCGGAGTACTCCTGGCCAGCTCACCTTGCCAAGTTAGTGAGTCTCAGCTTTAGTGAGAGACCTTGTCTCACAACTATGGTGGAGGGTTAGTGGGATGACTCAGTGGACAAAGGTGCTTGCCACCAAGTCCAATGACCTGAGTTCATTCCCCGGGATCTACATGGTGGAAAGAGGAAGCTGATTCCTGTATGTTGTCCTCTGACCTCCATGTGTGCACCTATGGCATGTACTTGCCTCTCCTTACAAACTAAATCAGTGTAAATAATTTTGACTATGGTGGAGAGTAATAGAGGAAGACAGCCAATGTCAACATCTGACTTCCACACGTGTGCACTCACATATGCAACCAATTGGATATTTCACACATGTATGCACATATGAACTTGTATACATGCCTAACATGTACACACACACACACACACACAGATTAGTGGAAGGTATGTCCTTGTTGCTAAGAATCTCCTCTCTTGGAACTGAATTGAAGACTGCCAGCCTCCTACCCTCTTCCACCCAATATCCCACGACATCAATTCCATGTCATACCAAAACCCAAGCCCACAGCTCTGCAAAGCTACATTTTGTGATGGAACATAACTTTTTGATGAGGCTGCACTCCCCGCCATCCGCCAGCCCACTGTTTTAAACTCTCAAGAGAAGTGCTGATTGATAATACCCAAATACTGATTGGGGCATACACTATCCCAGAGTCATTGTAAATTCCCAGGTTCACCCTGGGAGGTCTGGTCATAATGGTTGGGAGCCACAGCTCAATTTCATATGGGGTCTGATTTGTTCACCTTCCCGGGGAAATCTGCTCACACCCCTGAACGGCATTCTGCACCATGACCTGGGTACACAGTTGGCAGGCCTAGGAGCTGCAGGATTCTGGAACACACCCCTGCTCTGAAAGTCCCTGTGCTTGGTGCATTTGCATTCTGCCTGAACACCACTGCTTTCCTATTTTTAGCCCTCAGCAGGTGGGCATTTTCTGACTCCAGTTCTTGGCTCTGGTAGTCAGTACACAGCCTAGAAGTGTGCACAGGGGCTCCGAAGCCGCCGTGGCCCGCATCCAAGCATGCCTAGTGTTTGCATCCTGGACTCTCCAAACGGATGCACCATGTAGCTGACCGCAGAGCTTTCTAGAACCAGAAGATGTCTTCTGGAGAGACTGGGGGCCACCGGAGGAAAGTCTTTGGGGGTTCAATTGCCTTTTCAGCAGGAACCAGGCCAGTGCCAGCTCACCCTGAGAAAAATGGGAGTTTAAATCTCTCAGTACATCAAACAGTCGTATCAGAGTCTTCAGCTCTTGGGGCACCGCCAGACCTAGACTCAGCTGCTCTCCCTTGTAATCATTGGAGATTTTAAGGATCCCACGATCAATAGTGCTAGTGGTCTCCTGGCTGATGTAGAAATTCCCTAGCCTCTGTGGCTTGCCTTCTCTGGGTCTGTCACTTCCAAGAGGTTTCACTGAAGTACACAGGAAGCCTGATTTTTTTTTCTGAGTTTCCCAGTTTGGGAACTTCTTAATGAAATGCAGATGGGGATTTCCAGGGAGAGCCTGAGTCTCTAGAGGTGCAGGAGGGGGGTCTGTGTATTGTGTGTGATTATAACTAATGTCCATCAATTACCTGCAAATTACTAGATGATACCCGTAATGATAGTTCTGTTTTTAGCTTAATGCTTTATGTATCTAACTAGTGGCTGCTGTCTGGTGTAGGCCTGCTGGCAAATCAAAACACTATTTGCCCAGCCTCTCAGTCTGACAGATTTGCTTGCATTTGCTTTTTTATTCCCAAGGTCAATTGACATGACTTTTTTGGATATTATTGTTTGATGTGCTAAGAGGCTTAAATAAGACCCATTCAATAAAGACCCGATTGGCCATATTACTGTTTACTCCTAGATAATTCTATATTAGTTGGGCTCTTTAAGTTAAGAGGAGTGATATACATGGATGGCCCTCAGACAAGGGCCTTTATTGCCAGGGCCTGAGATCCCCAAACAGGTGTTCTGAATTCAAGATTCCCAAGATTCCTAGCAGCAAATCTTTTCGTGGTCAGTGTAGCAACTGCTACACTGGGCATATCATGTCCCCAGAGAGGATTTCACAGAACCCAGTACACAGTATGTATGAAGAGTTAAGAGTCTGTAATCAGTAGAGTTTGGGAGCTTTTGCCTAGAATCCATTCCTGCCTGAAAAGTTTGCGCTGACCGTGTGTGTGTGTGTGTGTGTGTGTGTGTGTGTGTGTGTGTGTGTGTGTGAATGCATTTACATGAGCACATGTGTGTACATGCATGAAGAGGTCAGAGATAAGCCTCAGGGATCTTTCTAAGCTGCTCTTTACCTGTTTCCTGTTTCTTGAGACCTGGGCTTTCTGCCTGCAGCTCATGGATTTGGCTAGGCTAACTGGCTGGTCAGCCCCAGGCCTGTCGGCCCCATCTCCCTAGCACTGGGGCACTGGGACTGTGATTGTGTGCCACCATGCTTGACTTAGTTATTTTCTGTGGGTTCTAGGGGATCCAGCTCAGGTCCTCATGTTTGCAAGGCCAGCACTTTACTGAGTGACTGATCTCCCTGGGTCCCTATCTTAGTTTATTAAAAGCCTCAGAAATATTTTGTTTCTGTGTGTTTCTGAAAAGTCCTGGGCCAGCAGCCCCAAGTCTCTGTTTAATTAGTGAACACCCTGACACTTGTGTCGGAGAGAACTCTGCTAGGTACTAGGTCCTCCCCAGCCTTCCCATATTGAGCAATAACCATTGTTTTAATTGCTCCCTAAACTTGTAGCAACCCCATCTTCCAGCAGACTTCCTGACTTCCTCTCTTCTCTCCAAACACTTTCTTCTGACCCCACCCCCTCCGCCTTCATGACATATTTTACAAAGTCTCTCTTTCTTGAGTATTTTGGGGAAGACCATATTCAAGGCTGTCTGTTTTGTCCTGATATCCTGATATCCATGGCGGGGGTCATTCTCAGATATCAACCTTACTCCATAAAGCTCAGGCATCTTCCTCAGCTGTTCTCCGCCTTGTTTTTTCAAGAAAGGGACTCTCACTTTTTTTTTTCTCCTGAAAAGTAGGGATTTGGCTAGCCTAATTGGTTGATAAGCTCCCGGATACTTCTGTCTCTGACCCCAGGAATAGAGGTATTTCTGGCAAGTCATTGAGTTCCTCAGCCCACATCTGAGGGTCTCTCCATCCAGCTGGCCATACCTCTAGGATAAACACTTGTGAGACTTTGTGGCTGTCCATAGAAATGCAGATAGTAGGTCCATTCGTCCATCCAGCCATCTATCCATCCATCCAGAAGCCTCCCTGCAGAGTTGACAGAATACTCAGGTCATCTTCAGTCTCCTCAGGAAGACCTGACCTGAATAAAACAACCGCACTAAGCATCTTCTGATGCCTGGGGTTGGTGCTTGGAAGAAAATGAGATTTGGGTCAGGAGAGGTCAGGTTATGATGTGGCCATTAATCATATCTTTTGGTTTTCTGATGTTTTGACATCTTGGGTGGGAGGGGCATGGCTTGCTGATGTGAGATAGAAAAACCAGAGCAGTGATTTTTATCAAAGCAGCCATCCCAGAGCCGGTTTCTTAGTCTGCTACCATCTCACGTGAAACCCCAGGGCTTGGATCCCTCTGCCAGCATCATGCCTGTGGCATGTGTGACCCAGCAAGCTTTTGTCTCACCTTGCCTGACCTTCACTGTGAGCCACAATAAAGGACTCGGCCCTACCCTTCTTGAGCCCTCTGCTTCCCATAGACTCCAGTGACTCCCCATGTGGCACGTACAACAGTGACCCTGTCCTCTTCCTTTTGGATGTTTGAGATGGTTTCTCACTCTGTAGCCCAGGCTGGCCTTAATTCACCATGCGGCACAGGCTGCTCTGAACTCGAAACAGTCATCTTGCCCTGGCCTTCTAAGTGCTAGGATTACAGACAAGAGCCACGCTGCCTGACTCCAGACTCTGTTTTCAGTGTCTCTTGATTTGTTGACCAGACTGAACTTGGTAATACTACAGCTCCATTTGGCATTACACCAACAGACCTCCCCACCCCAATGGCTCAGTTCACCGAAGCTCATTTCTTTCTAACCGTGTCTTCTGGAAAGCGCTTCTTAGCTTTCTGTTTCATGGAATGATCCAGGGATCCTAGGGGACTAAGGTCCAGTATCGCCACAGCAAGGACCAGAGGGGAATTTGGCAAAAAGAGCTCCCTCCAGGGTGTAGCATGCTCCCAGCTCCCTACACTTCAGCAATTAAAGCCCAGGTCACAGCCAGGCCATACCTATGCAAGGCTTCACTCCCCTGGGCCTGGAAGGAAGACATAGAAATTCAAGGATGCCTGGTGGAGAATTCCACAGACTTCCGCAGAGACCTATGCATGTAGAATAGACGAGTCTGAAAAGTCCAGATGCCATGTCCAGAAGTAATGCTGAGATTCTGGGATGAGATTGGAATGATGCAGAGGAGTTCATTAGATGACAGCTGTGAGGTGAGATGGGGATGAGAGAGCGTTCTGAGAAGGGAGCAGCATAGCTAAGTATCTTGAGACTGGGACATGGACCCTGAAGGAACCGATGCCAATGGTGTACAGGAATGAGAACCAGAGCGACTTGGGAAGAGCACAGTGACATCATTTGGTTTGTGCATGCATGGTAGCAAATGGAATCTTAGATTCATTTTTATTATGTCTTAAAATGCTCAACAGGAATTGTTCTCCCTTATTGCCTATGCCATGAACAGACCATTGCTCCCAACCCTTGAAATGCCCCTGGCCAAAGAACATGGGAGGGATCAGAGACAGGAAGGGAGTGGAGCAGAAAATACGGTAGGAATGAGTGTGGCTTTCATGAGGATTCTGCTCTTGAGTCTACACACTGTAGAAAGCTGTGGGTGAGCTCTGAACTAAGAGTGTTTGGAGGCCTGGAAAGTACCAGTTTCCAAGGCTCTCAGTTACTCTGGACAGGACTGTGTAAACAAAGGGTTTGAGGAAGTGAGAGAGAGTAGGTGCCATAAATGGAAACAGGGACTTGGTTTGCAAGTCTGGCCATACGCACCTTAGAACCCGCGGTGAGTTTTAGAGTCTCCAGGGCTGATCCCAGCAGCGACAGGAATAGGCTTTCCTACCACCTTTTTACCATGTGCCTCTACTACCTGTGGCTTCTGCTGCTGAAGGACCCTCTCAGCCTTTTAGTATAGTCTTTAACTCAAGGTAGAGATTAGAAAGACCACAGCTTTGATCCCCTCTTTCCAATAGGAAACATGATGGCGCCCCTGGCCTCAGAGTCAGCAGCTAGTCCAGAGCTGACCTCAGAAGGGATGGGAAAGTAGAGGAAGAGGGAAAAGGATACTTTATGTATCCTGTTATCGGAGCTTTAACTCTTCCCAGCTCCAGCATTAGTGCCTTTGAGTGTTCCACACTAGAATTATCTACCATCCCTGGGAAGCAGCAGAGCACTGGTAAATACCCGATTAGAGGAAATGCCTAGCAAGCTGCAGTTCTATATATTGCAAGTGATAAAGCTGTAATTGTTTGTTGAGAGTGTATATTAGCTATTCTCAGCTTGTGTCAATGAAGTACCAAGGAGCTAGGGTCTAGGAATCTGCAGGGACAGGACAGGAGCACTGTGGAGCTAACTCAGGGACCAAGAGTCACAGTTTTCACACAGTGGAGGAATGCCATTCCCAAAGGCACCTTCACAAGAACCCTGGTGGTCTGGAAGTTCCCCATGGTGTTGGTGACTTTTCTCATTGTGGTAGCCAGATACCACAGCACAGCAGAAACTTTAGGGGGAAGGATTCATTTCAACTCAGGATTTTAAAAGGGATACAGTTCATCAGAGTGAGAAAGGTATGGCCGAGAGTCCATGGCAGAGGGAGAACCTGGCTGAGCTCATACCTTGGTGGAGCAGCGCCAGAAGTGGGGCTAGGCTGTAACCTTCAAGGCCTGGCTCCAGAAGCCTGTCACCTATGGTTACCTGTCACAGCTGGGCCCTGTGTCCCAAAGGCTCCAGTAACCTTCCAAGGCAACATATGTGTAGTTAAGGTTTCCATTGCTGTGAAGAGACACCATGACCATGGCAACTCTTACAAAGGGAAACATTTCATGGGGGTGGCTTACATTTTCAGAAGTTTAGTCCATTATCATCATGGTCTGGCATGGTGGCATGCAGGCAGACATGGTGCTGGAAAGGAGCTGAGAGTCCTACATCTTGACTTGCAGGCAGCAGGAAGTGGTCTCTCTATCTGGGCATGGCTTGAGCATATATGAGACCCCAAAGCCTGCCTCTACAGTGAGGTCTTCCTCCAACAAGGCCACACCCATTCCAACAAGGCCACACCTCCTAACAGTGTCACTCCCTTTGGGGGCCATTTTCTTCCAAACCACTACATTGGGACCAAATATTCAAGTACAGGTGCCTGTGGAGGACATTTCGTATTGATTGATAACAATTGTTTTCTGTGTGTCATTAAAAAAAAAGTCTCATTGTTTGTCTCACTGAAGGACAAGGCTCTACCCAGGCTGAGTCTCTAAAATGGACCCAGCAGCCTCATTCAAGGGATCCGTGGCAGCTGCTATGAACTGGGTTGATTTGAAGAAGCAACAGGAGCCATAGGGGTGGAGCCGGGAGATCAGAGCCAGTTAGTGGCTGAGCCTCACTGGTGGTGAGAATCCAGCAGAAATCTGTCACCAGCAGATGCCAGCATTGAGGGTGAGGCTAAAATCCAAGTGAGTGGAGATGTGTGGCTTTGGCTGTGTCTGGGGCCCGTCCATTTCCAGTCAGAGCCCAGATGGTACTCTAAGAGAAGGAGCAGCATGGGCCTGACAAGAACCAACTACAAGTTCAAGATCCAATCCAGAGAGACTCATTTTAGATCCAGTCCAATGAAAGATTCAAAGATAGAATGTGAGCCACATATATAATTCTTTTAAGTTTTAATTTTGAAATAATTACTGTGCTGGTTAGTATTAACTATTGACCTGACAAAATCCACAGTCTGCTGGGAAATGAGCCTTTGCATACACCTGTAGGGACTGTCTTGTTCACATTGTTGAAGTGGGAAGACATGTCCACTGTGGGCGGCGCCATTCCATGGGCCGAGCATTCATCCAGCTCTCTGCTTCCTGATTACGGGTGCGGTGGGAAGAGCTGCTTCAAGCTCCTGCTGTCTTGACTCCCCTGCCGTGATGGACCCTGCTTCTGAGCTGTGAATCTGCATACATCCTTGCTCCCTTGAGTGGCTTTTGTTCTACCAGAGCAACAGAAAAAGACATTAGCACCATGATGAACTCTTAGGAGGTTGCAAAGGTAGGGCAGAGAGGACCTGATCACTGTTCACTCAGACGTCTGCGTTGCTTACATCTTACCTGACTGGAGTGAAATGAAAGTCGGGAGGCTGATGCTCAAGCAACAGGTGTGTATACTTCCGAGGCAGGCAAGTGTAGGGTTACCTTAGAGACCTGGGACCTTGTTGGGCTTAAGCTGCACACACACTCCTTTCCAGGCAATCCGCTTAGCAGCTTGGGATGCCACCCACATTGAGCTCCCACTCACCACACAAAACAGCCTCTAGTAACTGCGCCTTTGTGACCAAACTCAACACTAGGGAGCGTGGGCTGATCCAATCTAGGCTGGTTTAGGATGCACCGTCAGGAAAACTGTTTGTCATCTTATAGCAAGCACATGATTAAAGAGATGCATCATGGGAAATCCATACACGGTTAACAACCGCTTATACAATTCAAGCCTGCCAACCAAAACAGGAAATCACCTATACCTCACTCATAGTGACAAACCCTTCTCCTAGATTCACAAGGAAAGTAACTAGGTCCCTGCAATTCTCTCCCAGTGCCTGCAGCTCTTTTGCAGCCCCATCTGCCCTGGGCCCCACTTCGCTTCTGAATAAACTCCCTTCCTGCTCTATTGTTTCTTTGTACTTTGTCAGTTCTTTGAGCAAGATGCCAAGAACCTGGAAAGACTGGTCCAGAGAGAACCCATCAGTGACACTTCGGTGTCGTTTTTTATGACAATAGATTCTGTAACCCGCACAAGCTACCAAGACATAGCATTGCTCCATCACACAAAAACTGCCCAGTGCCTCCCCTTTCTTGGTCACTCCACCCTCTTCCTCCCACTGTCTGTTTCTCCATCCCACGAATTTAGCCACTTCAAGAATGCTGCACGTAGCCCACGTTGCACTCCTGTAATCCCAGCACTTGGGAGGCAGAGGCAGGAGGATCTTGAGTTCAAGGCCACACTTGGTACACAGAGAGTTTGAGACCAGCTTGGGTACATGAGACCCAGTCGCCAGAGATTGGAATCACTGGGAGGAAGTGGTAACCAAGACCTATGAGGATAGGAGTTGGGTACCAGAGCCAGTTAGTTCCCCTCCACCACAAGAGGAGAGCTACACATTGGAGTCTCATGCTTTTTGATCTCATGAGGGTCATTTTCTTTCCCACTAAGCTTGAGACGGGAGAAATATACCTACTGTGCTCCAGGTCTCAGTTTTTCATTCCCTTCTGTTGCTGGGGAACATTCTATGGGGCAGCACCGCAGTCTATTTAACCAGGTCTCTATTACTGTAGGGTTTTAGGGCTGTTTCCAGAATTGGTCCATTATGAATGAAACTCCTGTGGTTTCTGTGTGGATATAAGTTCATGTCTCCAAGATAAGTATCCAGGGGTGCAATTGCTCCCTTGTGTAATTAGTGTATGGGAGTGCTTTCTTTTTGAGAAACTGCTGAGTTCTTTTCAGAGTAACTGTATATTTTTTATATTCCCAGTATTGCATAAGCTATGGTCTTATTTTAGTTGTGTAAATACATAGGCACCCATATCTCATTGGGTCTTTTTGTTTTTATTCTAAGAATTTCCTATGTGAGTATTTACATCATTTCACCCATCTTTCTCCCTGTTCTAAGCCTTCTTGTGTCTCTCACCTCCCTTTCAAATTCTTCAATTATTATTATTGCATATATATAATATGCACACATATATATGTATACATGTATACACACGTACACACCCTGTGTCTCTTTAATGTTGCTCATATGTACATGTGTTTAGGGCTGAGCCCTTGGGATTGACTAACCTACCAAGTGGCTCAACCCTGGGGAACACTGATTCTCCCTCCCTTAGCAGCTGTTGTTTGCCAAGAGGGAGGCCTTATGATTTTCTGTCTTCCACGTTGGCCTGCCAGCTGATGGTGTCATTATGCAGGTCTTTTTTAGGCAGTCATACGGCTGAGACAGGGTGCAGCCTTCCTGTCTTGTGCAGAAGACACTGCCTATTCTTTGGAGAGTCGCCTAAGCCGCAGGTATGGGGCTGTGTTGCTAGAGGTGTCAGCTGGGGTGGGGCACCTGGCAGTCATTTGCTCTCTGCCTTTTGACCAGGTGCAGATCTCGGTAACTGTCACCGTCTGGTGCGGAAAGATGTTTCTTTGGCGAGGTGCGAGAATCGCACTTAGCCGTGGGTATAAGAAAACTATTTAGAACACACTTAAGAATTGTATTGGTTTAGGATAATGGCACAGAGCAGGCTCCCTCTCAGTAAGTCTTAATTTTGCATTTCCATAAATTGCTAAGATAGTCATCATCTTTTCATACTTATTTGCCATCTATGTATCTGTTTTGGTAAATGAATCTTCCTTTATTTTGCTATTGTCTAATTGGGCTATTCTATCCTTACCTTGTTTTTAGTTTTAGGGAAAAGCATTCAGTTTTTCCCCATTGAAGGGCATTAACCGGGCATGTTGCAAATGGTCTTTACAAAGTCGAAAAAGTTTCCCTTTATCTGTGCATATACACGCATATGTACATATCTGTCACTCAAACATAGATATAGATGCTGAATTTTTGTCAAATGCTGTTTCTGCCTCAGTTGATATGGCCAAATAAATTTTTGCTTTTAGCCAGTCAGTATGGTAGTGCTAATAACTTGTTCTCAAAAGTTGGAATGGCCTTACCCCACTTTGGTCATGGTACCAATTACTCTTATGTGCTGTGCTCATAGTTTGCTTAGGGGGCAGCTATGCATGGGGATGTTGTTGATCTTTGATTTTTGCTATTTATGCTGTCCTTGGTGTCAGGCTAATACTGGCCTCATCAGAGGAGTTTGGAAGGGTTTTTCCCCTTTACATTGTCTGGAAGAGATTGTGCCTAGTAGAATTGGGGTTATTTTGTCTTGATACAGTTAGTGGAATTCTATAGTGAATCTCTCTAGTCCTGGATATTTCATTTTAAGGGATTTCCTTTTAAAAAAAGGATTTATTATTTTATTTATACATATGAGTGTATCTGTGTGAGTCTATGCCATGTGTCTGAGGACACCCATAGAAGTCAGAAGAGGGTGTTGGATCCCTTGGAGCTGAAGTTACAGGCAGTTGTGAGCCTCCTGAGTGGGTGCTAGGAACCAAACCCTGGTCTTCTGGAAGGGCCATATGGCCATCCGGTTTTTCACCACTGAGACGTCTCTCCAGCCCTCCCCCTTTCAGTGAGTTTTAAGGTTACCAGTTCAGTTTGCATAATCATTGTAAGGTTAATCGAATTGGCAAAGGTATGGGAATGTGTGCTTTTGAGGTAACTGATCATTTTCATTTAATTTGTAGAGAATGTGCCTTCTGCAGTCATAGCTTTTATTTTAATAACTGCAAAACCGGGTTTCCTTAACCCTTGCCAACTCTGGATATTTGCCAGTCTCATAAACTGAATTGAAGAGTGAATTTCTGGATTTGATTTTCATAGTTTATTTTGCTGTTTTAAGTTTTCGGGGCGTGTGTGTCTGTCCGTTTCTGTCTGTGTGTGTGTGCAGATTTGAGGGGTACACTTCCACATGTATGTGTGAACACATGTATGTGGAGGTCAAGAGAGTCTTGGATGCCATCCTCAGGTGCCATCCACTATCCATTCAGTCGTTCATTCCATGTCCTGTGAGGTGTATGTGCCTGCATGTTGGATGCATGTGTGCTCACATGCGGATGTGCCTGCTCATGCATGTGCATGTGGAGGCCAGAGGTTGGTATCAAGTGTCTTCCTCCATCATTTGCCATTACACCTTTAAAAAAATTAAACTCTTATTATTTTATTTCATGTGTGTGCATGTTTTATATGTCTGTACACTGGACACAGAAGAGAGTGTGGCAGCCTCTGGAACTGGAGTTACCGACACTTAATTGTGAGCCACCGTGTGGGTGCTGGGAATTGAACCTGAGTCCTCTCCAAGAGTAACCAGGGCTCTTAATCGCTAAACTGCCTCTCCACCCCCTCTACTTTATTGTTCAGATAGGGTCTCACCGAACCTGGAGCTCACTGATTGGCTAGACTGGCTGACCAGCAAACCCCTAGATCCTCTTGCCTCTGCCTCCTAACACTGGAATTATAGACACAATTGGCTGTACCCAGCTTTCTCAGGTGTGCTGGGGATCTGCATTCAGGTCCTCAAACTTGTGTAGCAGCAAGCACATTATCCACTGAGCCATGTCTCTAGCCCCTCTACCCACTACATCTGTTTTTGGAACAAGGTCTCTCACTGGCCCACAGTTCACCTAGTAGTCTAGGCTGGCCAATGAGTCTCAGGGATTCACCTATCTCTGCCTCCCCATTGCTGGGCTCACAAGCGTATGCTAGCCATGCCCCGCCCTTTTCCCTTTCCAGCATGGGATCTGGAACTAGAACTCAGGATGCGTGTGCATTCGGGATCAGTGCCTTCCCTCTCAGCTGCCTCTCCAGCATGGGATCTGGAACTCAGGATGCGTGTGCATTGGGGCGAGTGCCTTGCCTCTCAGCTGCCTCTCCAGCCCTGCTTTTCACATCGTGATCGTCCTTCAGGGTTTGTGCATCTGCGTCCATTGTCTTTTCATTCTCACATACTGACTTGTAAGCGTTCCTTCTAGTCACATGTGGTCTGCATAATCTCCCAGTTTGGGTTCTCTTCACCCTTTACCGTTGCTTTTGTCACACACGCGGGCTTTTAATGTTCATGGAGTTCACCCAGTAGATATTTAAGGCCTCTGGGTACCATGCTGTAACTGTACTTGATCAATTTTAAGAGACAGAAGCCCAAGTCAAACCAGCTTGAGACCAAACAAAAGGAAAGGAAGAAGAAAAGAAGAGATACTGGCTTATGTAAGGGAGCACCGAGGAGTGAGGTCTCTCCACTGGCTGGAGTCTGGGCCTCGCAGCTCTGTGGTCAGGCCTCTGTCTCCCAGCCCGCTGCTCAGCTTTGTTTATCTCTGTGTGGTGATATCATTTGCTCTGCAAGATAAAATACTGCTAAGGTCCAAAGCTTCTGTTGCGTTGATTTAAGTCCAAACATAAAAGGCTTTCAGAAGCAATGGCTCAAACCACATGGAAGGACTCAGGGTGGCCCTGCTAGGGTGATGTCAGCTCTACCCTCCTCTCCACACCAGTCTCTGAAAGTGGTTAGTGGAAAAGTGGGCACAAATCAGAACTCCATGCTGTGGATGACTCCCGGGAAGAATGATGGACAGGAAGAAACAAAAGAAGCTCTTTTAGCAAGTCCCTCTGAGAAGAGCCTTCCTCCTGATAACAGGTTTCTAAAATTTTGTTACCTTGTAATATAGGTGATAAAAAAGGACTAAGTGTGTATGCACATGTATGCATGTGTGTATGTGTGTGTGCATGTGTGTACATGAACATGTGTATGTGTGTATGTGCATGCATACATACCTGTGTTTGCATGTGTGTGTGCATGTATGTATGCATATGTGTGTATGTGCATTCATACATAGTTGTGTGTATGTATATATGTGTGCATGTGTACGTGCGTGTGTATGCATACATGTATGTATGTTTATGTATGTGTGTGCACGTGTGTATGTATTTATGTTGGGAATGTGGATATGGAGTGGGGTAGGGAGGCTTTGTTAGATGTCTTTATGCTTGTAGATATACATTGAGACATATTTTCTCCCCTCCCAATCACCCTTCCCATTCTATTGAGTTTCTTTTGAGTTACTATTGATCTTACAAGATTGTGATGGTGGGAAAGTTAAGGGCTTCATCCAGCATGGGACTTCTTATAATTGCTGTTTACTGATATGTTCTTTAACTCGCTGGAGCCTAAAGCTTTTCACAGGACACCTTGAGGGTCAAGGTGATGTGTAGCAATGGTGGCTATTAAATAATGCTGAGTATCTACAGATATCCAGGCTACCTAAAAGTGAGGGCAAAGGTGAACTTTGAATCCTCTCCCAGTGCCTTCATGGGGATAGGAGGAGGCAGGGTGAGTCTCAGCAAGGGGCTGGAGGGCAAAAATGAACAAAAGACTGAACAGTTTCACAAAAGTCTGTGCACAGTCAGGTCTTTGGTGGGAGCTGTCATGCATGGATGACCAATGATGGGAAAATGTATCCTAAATGTGTCCCTGGTGTCTAGTACTCATAGATAAATAATGTGCATGTATATGTAAATTTTTTGAGATAATCTCACTATGTAGCCCAGGCTGGCTCTGAATGTGTGATCCTCCTGTCTCAGCTCCTGAGTGCTAGGAATTGTAAGACAAGTCTCTCTATGTGTATCCAATGTCATTCTTTAAGCCTTAGAGGACTTAAAATGACTCAATGCTAAAGACGTACCGTCTGAGGCTCAACAATACTCCTGTTTTTACCCGAGTCTTTTATGTAAATTTTAGAAATAAAACATAAACATTTTTTTCTATTAAAAGCATGCCCAGCACGATCCAGTTCGTGTGAAGTCATCTCATGGAATTATGGTCTCATCTGGTGATCCTCGCATCTCTTTGTATATGAACTGTCAAGAGTGATGATTGCTAGATGGTGTTGGGTCCTTTATCTTTTCTGCTTTCTTCTTTTTATATTAACAAGCACTTATTTCTATAAAATGGTAGCTGTTCCTTTTAAGAATAAACAGTCATAAGAGACACCCACACCCTGCTCCTGGGAGTCAGTTGTATTTTTCTCAGTATGTGAACAGATCTTGTCTGAGGGTAGCCGTCAGTTGTGGCTTTTACTCAGGCCTCCAAAGGACATCAGCTGGAAAGGGAGAAACTAGGAGATGAAACTAGAAAAGAAAAGAAAAAAAAACCATAAACCACCAGCACAGGAGGCAGGCCTCCCACTCAGAAACCAGGCTATGGCTTTGAGGAATTGCCCCTTCGTTTTTCTGTATCAGAAAACACTGTCTTCTGCTGGGGGTCACTTTGCCCTTGAACTTTCTCCCCCTGCCTGCAGTTTGGGCTTCTTCCCCATCTCTCATTGTCAGCCAGCTTCTCATTGCTGTGACAACATGTCTGAAACAGTCCCCTTAAGAAGGGAAAGTTGATTTGGGTTCATAGTTTTAGACATTTCCGTCCATGGCCAGTTGTGTTCCTATTGATGTGGGGCTGGCAGTGAGGAAGCATATGGTAGCTGAGAGCAAGTTGTTCATCTTATGACAGGCAGGAAGTGTGTGCACAGGCACACACACAGAGAGCTAGAGGTGTGGATCAGTGGTAGAGCGCTGGCCTAATATGTGTGAAGCCATGAGGTTGATGGGGCTAGGGGTAGAGCTCTAACATCCCCCTTTGAAAGCACAGCCAGTCATCTAAGTTCTTCCCACCAGGCTCCACCTCTGTCTTAGTTAGGGTTTCTGTTGCTGCACTGAAACACCATGACCAAAAAAAAAAAAAAAAAAGCAAGCTGGGGAGGAAAGGGTTTATTTGGTTTACACTTGCCTATGGCTCTTCACCATCAAAGGAAGTCAATACAGGAACTTAAGCAGGGCAGGAGCCTGGTGTTGCTTACTGACTTGCTCCCCTGGCTTGCTCAGCTGCTTTCTTATAAAACCCAGGAACTCCAGCAAAGGGATGTTCCCTCCACAATGGGCTGGGGGCCCTCCCCATCAATCACTAATTAAGAAAATACCTTACAGCTGGATTTTATGGATGTGTTTCCTCAATTGAGGTTCCCTCCTTTCAGATAACCCTAGTTAGTGTGTCAAGTTGACCTAAGACTGGCCAGCACACCATCCTAAAGGTTCTTCCACCTCCCAAGAGCACCACCCTGAGGACCAAGCCTTCAACACGCTGGTCGTATTCCAGCTCCGATACTGCTTGTATTTAGAGCTCTTCTATGCCCCTAGCAAGTACCTAATGAATCCTTAAGAGATGTGCAGCTTCCTGATGAGGTCATTCTTCTCATTCAAACTTCTTTGTTTTTCAGACTCACTGGCTTTCAGCTACCGGCCACCATAGTCAGCGCGGCCAGTACCTTGTCCCTGAGCCTCATCAGTGACTATGCGGTCAGTGCCCAGGGCTTCCGTGCCAGCTATGAAGGTAGGTGCCTCCCACTGCGACCATAGGCGCCCGAGGTACTGTCCTAGCCACAGGCAGGTCTGGGCGTCCACCCAGGACGCTGGATCCACAGATCCAATCCTGGACCTGGCTAATGACAGGAGTTAATAACCAGTAACTCAGTTACTGCCGCAACTGCTACCTCCTTCCTGGGACTTGTAGATTGCCCAGCCCAGATGCCCTAGTTTATCAAGAGGGCCTGGGGATGTCTTCTTCTCTGCCCCGTTTAACTAGTTCTGGTGTGTTTTTAGTTTTCGAACTCTGTTCTGTATTGGAGTTAGTTCCATGAGGTAGCTCAGATTTGTTTTGAAAATAAGAGAGATATAAATTCTAAGTACAAGGAAATAAGCAGCAGAGAGTGCTTAACACAGTTACGGCAAAGAGGATAGTTCGTGTTGTTGGGGGAAGAATAATCCATTTTTTGTTAATGGTGTGGATTAGGGCTTCTTGGCTTGAGCTGTACAAATGATTTCTGCTTCTCATGGTCTGTTTGAAGACAGTGCTAGAATTCAAATTAACACTAATATCTTCAGATTATACACTATTATTATTATTATCTTTATTATGTTAGTTTAGAAGGTGGATCCTGTACATCTCTGTCACTTCCTTGGGAAATTTACATCTCATTAATACGTAATTATGCTGCTCTTGGCTAAGATCAGCACCACGCTTTTGTGTTGAGATCATTAATAGGCGTATTTTAAGACTGTTAATGATAATTAATAACAGTGATGACATAACACCCCAATAAAGCATGCCAGTTACTCCAAAGCCTCCTCCTTTCCTCACCTTTATGAACTCAGAGTGTAAGTGGTGTGTTCCTGAATGAGACCGCAGCAACTTGGAACTGGATCCTACTGTTTTCTGAGAGGCCAGGAGTACCCCAGGCACAGTGGCTGAGGTCTGACTCCTTGGCAGGAGTAACCCAGCTGGGAGAGGCATGGGGACATAGTTGATGCACCAACTGGATCCATTAAGGACTTCTGAAGAGATCTTTGGACTAAATACTCTTCCAAAGGCTCCCAACTATGTTGCACATGCTTTTAACGGAGGGCTCCTGTCCTAACTACATTACACTTCAGCTGAGGAGTCTTGACCCAACTCCATCCCCCTTAACTGAGGGCTCCTGGCCTGACTGGAGTCTTAGCTAAGCCCCTAACCTCCACACTACCTGAGTGCTTTGGACCAAGACACATCCGTCTTTCAACTGAGGGCCCCTGAGATGCGTGCTTTAAAACCTGACCACTTGCTCCCAGTACCAATTCTGTGACCTGGGCCATCTTTGCTGTGCTTTTAGCTGGTTCTGCACACAAATAATTCTCCCTAGTTTGCGCTTCAGGCTCCTTCTTGAGAGAAGTCTCTTTCAAAGTTTCATTTTATTTTCTTCATTAATATATATTCATATACAAAGGAATGGATTTCATAATGATATTTTCATGCCCAGGTATCATGTGCTCGGACCATATTCACCTCCCAATATCTTTTACTGTTATTCTCTTTCTTCCCAGAGTGCACTCTTATACTTCCATTTTTTTTCATAGTGTGTGTGTGTGAGTGTGTGTGTATGTGTAAAATCTGGGTTCTACATATGAGAGAAAATGGAGTATTTGTCTCCTGACCTGGGGCGTTTTATTTAATACTCTAATCCCAAGTTCCACCCGTTTATGTGTGTGTATAGGTGCATATGTGCATTTGGTGCACATGCATGTTTGTGCATGCACATGGAGGCCAAAGGTCAAACTTGGGTGTTCTTCCTCAGCAGCTGTGTACCCTGTTTTTGTTTTTCACTGAACATGAGACTTGCAAAATAGAATATAGGCTGACTGGCCATAAAGCCCCAGCGAGCCGCCTGTCTCAGCCTCTCCAGTGCTGGGATTGTACATGTGCCCCATGCCTGGGTGCTGATGTGGACACAGGGGCTCAGGTCCTCATGCTTGCATGGCACACACTGTATTGACTGAGCCATCTTCCCGGTCAAACCATCCAATTCCATCTATTTCATTAGTCTTTATGACCCAACAAATGACCCTATTATGGATGTATGTCACATTTTCTTTATCCACACATGTGTCCATGGGTACCTAGGCTGGCCCCATAGCTTGACTGTTGTAAATAGTGCTGTATTAAACACAGATGTGCAAGTGGTTCTGCAGTAGGCTGACTTGGCATCCTTTGGGCAAAGACTCGTCATGGATGCCATAACTGGGTCATATGGTAGCTGTCTTTTTAGTTTTTAAAAGGAACTTCTGTACTGATTTCCAGTGTTCATCCAAAGTTACTGCATCCCCACCATCAACGTATAAGGGCCTCTCTTTCCCCACATTCCCATCAGCACCAGTGTCTTAAATTCCTGGTTATAATTGCCTCTGTAGTGGGTGACTTTGGAGAGATTGTTTGCGTTGGTGACACTAGAGTGGTACCTATATAGACCCTGGGAGTAATGGGCGCAGGGGTTTCAGCTTAGCCCTATTTCCTCATGGTGTCCCTGTTCATCACCACTTCTGAATGTTTATCTGAGCCCAGACCTTCATAAGGCTTTAGAAAAGCACCTGCACCATTGACCCTTGCCACACTACTCTTTCAAGGGAGCATTCCACACACTTTATCAGGCCGACCCAAGATCCCTTCATCATCACGCAGATCCAAGATCATGATGCCGTGACTCCAGCTGCCATTTTTTTCCCCGTGCTCTCCATCCCTGTGTCGCCTGCTCCATTTCCAAATGGCATCGGGGCGCTGCTCTTAGTGGCTCTTCTTGACTGGCATCCTGCCTGTCTGGTATCAAAGCAAGTCTGATCCTCCTGCTCTCCCCCCCCCGCCCCCAGGGTGTGGAAAGCGAAGATAAGGAACTGAACTGTGGCTGGGGATTTGGGAGGAAGGTGAAGGCAGGTGAAGTGACAGCCACCACTTCAAGGCAGAGATCAAATGCCGCTCCTCAAGCTCTTAGAGAAGAGGGGTGCTCGGTGTGTAATCCTCGGGGACAGGCGCGTGGGCTGAGCGTGGACCAAAGGGAAGAGGATCAGCGTGTATTAAGCACTGACTGTATGCCAGGCACTTTACATACATTTTCTACTCTAATCTCCCACGACAAGTTTGCAGCCAGGCCTTACTATCTCATTCTTACAGATATAACCAGCTAAGCCAAGTCGGGGTGGGGATGGGCACGGTGCTGCTTGAGGAGACTTGATGGCCAGGGTTTTAATGATACTCCTC
This sequence comes from Ondatra zibethicus, assembly GCA_004026605.1. Taxonomy (NCBI): domain Eukaryota; kingdom Metazoa; phylum Chordata; class Mammalia; order Rodentia; family Cricetidae; genus Ondatra; species Ondatra zibethicus. The sequence goes on from PVIU01004635.1 coordinate 44,940, forward strand.
TGTCACAAAAGACCTGTGTCTTGCACTCTGAGCCCTGCAAAACTTTTTGAGTAAAGGAGAGGCTAAAGTCTATTTCTCAGGTAAGAGGATTGGAGCTAACACAGTGACAGGACACAGAAAGGCTTTGTAGTTCCAGTGTCCCTCCTAGATGACCTGGGCTACCCCATAGCATCAGCAAATGTCCTCTCCAGGGTCTGGTGGGGGTCACCAGGAAAAATAGTTGATAGTATACATTGAAATAATTTTCAATGTTGATGTATCTCAGGGTCTTTGTGGGATAGGCATGAACTGAAAATTTGTGTGCGCTCATGTGTGTGCAGGTGTACACATGTGTGGGTATACATGCACGTGGAAGCCAGAAGACACCCTTGGGTGTTCTTCCTTAGGAGCCATCATCTGGTTTTATAGGCAGTGTCTCTCACTGTCCTGCAGATCACCAAATAGGCTAAACTGACTGGCTAGAGAGCTCCATGGAACCACAGATCTCTGCCCGCACAGCTATCTTTTAACCCAGGATCCTGGGGACCAAACTCAGGTCTTTGTGTGTGCAAAGCAAGTACTCTCCAACTGAGCCAGACTCCCTACCTCCAGACTAGAAGGTTTTTTTAATCTATCCATCTAAAATTCAAATTTTATTTAGCAGTCTGCATTTTAATTTGCTTCATTTAGACCCTTCATTTCCAGCCCCAAATCTGAAAGTGATTCCCCAGGAGTCCTTCCTTCTGTCTTCCCTGCTCCTCCTTCTGGTAAGGCCACCCTGCCCTGCTCTGCCCGTGTCCAGGTCCAGCCTCCCCTGTCATTCCAGTGTGCACACCACACACTCACACATATGCACACATGGGATTATCTCGAGATGTGATTCTGTAATCTGGCTAATGAGGTTAGCCTGTTAATAAAAGGCGGGCCCCCCCTCCATTCTTCTCAAGGTCCATTAGAGAGGGAGCCATGGGGGTCTGCACACACCATAATCGTCTAACCAGTTATCATCTATCTCTCACACTTAGATAAAGAGCACCCGTGTTTATCCAACTTAAGGCCCCATCTAATTATCTTCTTCAGATAAATTCTTGGAAGGTCAGTTGCCTGAGCCAAAAGGGGCTGCGGGCTTTACACTTTGCTGCCCAAGTCCAGCGTGTCCTCAGAAAGGAGCGCCTCGTGCCTGTTTGCAATAGCAGGCATAGCGGGCTCGGGCCCACTTCCCCTCACCTTGCCTACCCTGAGTGCTCCTGAGGTTTAAATCAGTTTCATTGATTCAAATGGGTGGAAAATGAAATCTCATTTGCGGTGACAATTTACGTCTCTTTGATGATAGGGAAGGTGGAACACCTGTCACCACTTACTGGCCATTTGTGGATCATTTTCTAAATTGCCTGTCCCAGTTTTTGCTTACTTCTCCATTGGGGCTGTTAGTATGTTTCTTATCTCCTTTGCATATTAAGGATATTAACGTGGTGGCTTCTCTTTTGATGTGTAGCAGTTTTAATTTATATGTCACTAATTTAAAATTTTAATTAAAAAACTTTTTTTGATGGCATTTATTTTGGGCGCCGTGCTCAGAAAGACCTTTTTTTTTTTCTTCCCCCTGCCAAGATCAGATGAATATTCATTTAAAAGTTCATCTTATTCTCGTAGGTGTATGTGCATGCATGTGTACCTGTGTGTATATGTGCTCATGAATACAACCAAAGATTAACCCTGAGTATTGTCCTTCAGTCTCTACCCCTCTTAGTTTTTGAGACAGAGTCTCTCACTAGCATCAGCTGAGATTGTTTGACTGGCCAGAGAATATCGGGTTCTTCTGTCTCTACAGTCCCGATGCTTGGATTCCAAGCACTCACTACAACATTTAACTTTTTACATGGTTCTGGGAATTGAACTCAGTTCTTTGTACTTGACCAACTGAGGCCACTCTCCAAGTCTTTATTCTGATCTTTTGTATTATTTTTGTTTTTTACTTTAAACCCCCCCTGGAGGTGAGTGACATTTGTCTTGGAGTCTGTGACTGCCTCCCTGCATGAGAGTAATGTTCATTGTGTCAGTCCCTGAAAGTGTGAAGCCTGGACCTTCCCCAGTATGACCCAGAGTGTCCCCCAGAGGCCTCTGGCCTTGCTCCCCTGTCATGCTTCATCCTCTCACCTCAGGCCTCACATTTCCCAGCATTCTCACCAGGCGCTCAAGGACAGTGTGAGGTTGTTTGTGTCTATCCCAAACTGGGTATTGTGTTTGTGAACACATCAGACATGTCAGTGAGGAACCAGGCTGGTGGAGGCCTTCAATCCCTGCACCCTAGGAGCTGAGGCAGGAGGATCTCCAAGTTTAAAGTGTGCCGGGGCAACAGAGTGAATTCCAGGTTAGCCTGGAAAAAAGATACAGAGGACTGGGTACGTAGCTCAGTGCTAGAGCAAATGCCTAGGATGTGAAAAGGCCCTGGGGTTCAGTCCTTAGTACTACAGGAAGGAGGGAAGGAAAGGAAAGAAGAGAGTCAATTAGATAAAAGTCCAGGCTGGCTTATCATGGCTGCCCTTTGTGTAAAGCTCCTGTAGACATTCTGCTACTTGGAGAAGACAAGTCCCTCTGAGAGCTGGGGCTAGGTCAGTTTAGATCTATTCAACAGAGGTGTGGTGTAGGAGGTCCTTCTGTATTTCTGTTGCTTTTATTGGTTACATATGGATTTTTGCTTTAGTGATATAAATTTAAGGTCAATTTTGTTATATGTATCTATATTTCTGCTCTTGATTAAGGTATTGTGATTGTGTAGTTCATTTAAAAATGTAATGTATAATTAAAAAATAGGTTTGTTAATGAATAATCATCTATAATAGTCAAGTTTGTAGTCATGTTAGTTAGATTTTCTAAATGTACATAGATATATTTCAAATAGGCATTCTTCATATCTTTCAAAGACTCAAAATATGGCATTTAAATATTTTAATAACTTAGGACTTTTCATGACAATGAGACACGTCTGCTCCTGACAACACCAGCTACTTCAAAAAAAAAAAAAAAAAAGATGGCATCAAAGAAACTCCTTATAAAGTTTGTTAGCCATTTGGGCAAGAAACTGCTCTTGCCTGGACTGCTTAACTGGACACAAAAAACCCACAGAGAGAGGACTATTAAACTTACCTAAAGGTGAGATGATCCTTCAGGGTTCCGGCTTCATAAAAGAGTCTACAAGACATTCTACAAGATACAAAAAAAGTGACTAAACTGTCTTTAAAATTTCCTGCTTTATGACAAAGTCTGCTAAATACTATGGGCCTGTAGGCTAAAGATGGATGCCCCAATGGTACAAAAAAAATCTTTGGGTGACTGTCCGGGCAACGAGATGTCTTTGTCATTTCTAGAGTTTGAAAGTTACTTATTTCTTGTTTACTTAGGTAATATTATATCCCTCTAGAGTCTTTGATGGAGTTAAAAAATGGATAGTTGTAGTTGTAGTTTTCCATTGTTATGATAAAAGATAAATTAGATCTAAATATTGTAACTCTAATTCTTACTTGATAACTGTTTTGTTATATGTTGTAGCATGAGAGGCCTGCTAGCTGGGGTTTCTGTCCCGCCCGGTCCCCCCAGCCAGCCATTTAGCCCCAAAGAAAATCACGCAGAGAGTCTACATTTGGTTATAAACTGATTGGCCCATTAGCTCAGGTTTCGTATTAGCTCTTATAACATATATTAACCCATTATCCCTATCTATGTTAGCCACATGGCTCAGTACCTTTCTCAGCAGGGCAGGTCACATCCTGCTTCCTCGGTGGTCCAGACAGGAATGCCAAGAGAGCTTCCTGCTTCCCAGAATTCTCTTATTCTCCTTGCTCCACCTCTACTTCCTGTCTGGTTGTCCCACCCATACATCCTGGCTAATGGCCAATCAGCGTTTATTTAAATCATGATTGACAGAATACAGACAATTCTCCTGCACCAATATGTAATTTTACTATGTTAAAATAAAAGCCTTTCTTTTTTGTTTAAACAAAAAAAGGGGAAATAGTGTAGGAGGTCCTTCTGTATTTCTGTTGCTTTCATTGGTTAAATAAAGAGACTGACTGCCTTGGCCTTTTGATAGGGCAGCCCTTAGGTAGGCAGAGTAGACAGAACGGAAGGCTGTGAGAGAAAAGGTAGTGTGGCAGATGCCATGTTTTTCTGGCCCAAGATGGACACTGGTTAGACTCATGCCGGTAAGCCACATACTCGTGGTGACACACAGATTATTAGAAATCAAGATGTGAGAGTTAGCCAATAAAAGGCTAGAACTAATGGGCCAGGCAGTAATTAAATACAGTTTCGGTGTAATTATTTCAAACATAAGCTAACCGGGCGCTGGGAACACAGCCCTTTCCTCCTTACTACAGAGGTGATCCCCAAAGAGTTATTTCTTTGTTCAGTGTAACTGGTCTTGGCTGCTCCCCATCCAAGTGCAGGAGGAGTCTTAAAAACCTAGGCCTGTCCTACCCCATCCCTAACTCCACCTGGAAGCTGGAAGGATGAAGAACTCTTAGTTTATAAACTCTCTGGCGATCACATGGGCGAGGTGGCACAGGACACGGCTGAAGAGCCTGGGTTTGCGTTTATGTTTTTGGTTGTGTTTATGTTTTTTGATATCTGAATCCTACACCTCCTTCAAGTTGCCCTTCCCTCGAGCAACTTATTCATTTCTCTGTGCTCCAGCCGTGTATGGCTATTACAAGAAGAATGTTTATTTAAAAATATCTTTGTGTGCATATGTGCATGTATGATGTGGGTATGTGAGTTTGTTCCTGCGTGTGAGTGCAGGTGGACATGCCAAAGTCAGAGCACAACCTCGGGTGTGGGGCCTCATCTTCCACCCTGTTTGACACAGTCTCTGTTTGGCCACGGCATACACCAGGCTGAGCTGCCTCCAGTGTCCACTTCTTGGCTTGTGTTGTCGCCTCCCATCTCTTGTTGGAGAGTGGAACCACAGATTTGTACTGCGGCACCCACCTATCACGTGAGTCCTGGGGATTGCAAGCACTTTACCTGCTGACATCTCCCTAGCTTCGGATGGAGTCTGTCTAAATGAATGATCTGGGCCACTCCAGTGTGCAAAACCTGCTAAGTTCTGAGCTGACACCACATGTTTAAATCCCACACCTGACATCGTAGGACAGGTCATTGTCTAAGCTCAGATCCTCACTCCAAAAACACTGCGTACCATTACCTTCAGACTCTGTGTGTCAAGTATGCACAAGACAAGTGTCGTTTCTGTATCCATGAGGTCTCTGTCCCCATAGTTTCTCATAGCTACACAGAAATAGCCCCAAACCTGAAAAATAGACAATATTTGAGAACATTTCTCATCCCGGACATGTTAGTTAAGAACACTCAACTTAGCTCTGTAGAGCTACGGTGAAGATTGAGGGAAATGCAAGGGTCACGGGAGACACTTGGCTCAGGACCTGGCACCTGGTCAGTGTTCATTCCCTGCCATCTCCCTGACTAAGCCACCCTCATCTTGACCTAACCTGACTGAAATTCTCCAGGAGACAGAAGAAACAGACCAGCCCCACAGAACCCGGTCCCAGCCTCACCCTGAATTTACATAAAAATCCTTCATCCAGCTATTTACATAAAGAAATCATCTATCCAGATGCTCTACTCAGAGAGCCTGGCTGTGGCTTCTCCGAAAAAGGAGAAGGAAAAGCAGAGCCATGTTTCCATCCAGGACTTCTAGCCCCACCCACAAGCTGGCCTGCTGGCCAGGGATGGAGTAACAGTCCTTACCATGTAGCACCCTGGAGCCAGTGAGGCCAAGGCCAGGACATCAGTGCCACTTTCTGTATTAGTAATGCTGGCTTTTTAACCAAGGGTCTTATGGCAAGTTCATTAATCCCTAGAAGTTTGGAGCAACCAATGGACAGACAGACAGACAGACACACCAACACAATACTAGTCCACAGAGTTCATAGATGCCCCATGTCTCCCATACCGCCCTATGTCACTTGAAAATCTGAGCCCAGAAGGGCTGGCAGTGCACATCATATAGCTGGTGGGAGATGGGCTAGCATTAATTGAGCAACTACTGGTTGCAGCCTTTGGTGTCTCATTTCACAGTCCCAGTTTGCACCCTTGGTCCCTCTCCATCCTCCCAAAGGGATGGGTAAGGAAGGAGAGCTGTCTCCCAGCAGGGTCCCAGCAGGGTGTGCTTCTGTTCCTGGGGGGCCAGGGGCAGGTCAGCTCTGGCACCTCTGCCTTTCCAAACAGGGCCGGATAGTTGGAGATGGCAGTCCTGTGAGAGCAAGCACAGGGATGACATGTGCTTTTGTGTCTCCTGGAGATAGGGAGCTTGAAGGTGACATCACGGTGGCACTGAGCTCATGAGAAAGCTGGGCTGCAGAGCTGGAGCCCAGGACATTAGGGCTCAAATCTCCCTCCACTTTCCTTCCTTCTTGCAATTAGATAGCTGATTCCCCTCCCCAGGAGCTCTGCTCTCTCAGACAATTTCCTGGTCCTGAAAGAGACTCCAGTTCTGGGGCATTATCCTGATATCTTGAAATTGGGCTAATGGAAACCATTTGGTACTATATGGATATGCAGTCTGAATATGCAATTTGCTCCATTCAGGTCATTCTGGGCCAAAGCAGCAGGGGCACAGGTTCCTGAGGGGCAGAGGTGACCAGTGTCCATTTTCCCAGCACAGAGACCAATGTGTGCCTTTTAAGTGCCTGAGTCTGTTCTCCATGGCTCTTCCTTGAGAACGTAAACATTCCTTTTAATCAGGGCTTCGAATTAGCCAATTAATACACGAGAGATATGACCTTTGAGATAAATGGTATGGCAATTCTCCACACATTGGGGGTTGGGATGACTTTCATACCACGTCTTCTTTGAGCCCACAGATCGTTCCTTATGCCCCTTGCTGACCTCACGTGGTATGTCTCTCATGTGATACTGTGCTAGCTCAAGCCCTGCCCTGGCCACTTCCCTGTGGGGGAGGGGGTCAGAGGAGCCGGCACGGCACTGAGAGGTGGGGTGGGGGGAGCATGTGCCAGCGGTGGAGTTGTGTGGCATGCTTCGCTATGCCCCTTCTCTCGTTCATTCACTCAACATGGTTTGCTGCCCCAGACCACCTCCCAGAGGGCATTGAGGTACACAGATGCAGAAGCAGCCCTTCCTTTTGTGAATTGCTGTGTCTGGGAACTGAGAACGCTGGGGTGGACTAAGAACGCTGGATGCAGCTAGATAGGGCTCACTGCCCAGACTTCCCTCCTACCAACTGGGGGACCTCGGGGGACTCACCTGACTCCTACACACAGTGTATTTGCAAAGCAGAGGTGGTCACCCCCTTCTCCGCGGGGTGTAAGGAGGATTCATAGTTGATGCGTGGGTACAGAGTCACCGTACAGCCAGCACTAGCTCTGTCCCATAAGGGACACCTACACTCACCCCTGGCTAGTGCCAAGGAGATCCAGGTTAGGTCGACTATGCCCCATCTCTGATGTGTCCTGCAGCAAGACACTGGACCTCTCAGATGCTCTCTTGAAACCTGGGTGACCCTCTTTCTCCTGAGGGGGTGCGAGCATCGCTACCAAGCTGTGGGAAGTACCTAACTCACCTTGTGTTTGACTCCTGATAATTTCCCTGTCAAAGAAAACTACAGCAACAGGCTGTGGTGTGCTTCAGGAGTGAAAAAAAAAATCCTTTTCTTTTGTCAAACCTTTGGTCAGCCTTGTGGTTTTTTTCAAAGGCGAGGGCTGTCACCTACTTTTTTTGTTGCTCCCGCTGTCATCGTTGTCACTCCTTAGCACACAGCTGGGGCCCTGCAGTAGTAGCTGGTGCGTGCCTCTCCTGACCTGGATCCCGTGTGTCTGGGCACACGGTGCTGTTGGACAGATTGGCCCCGTGAGTGCGTGGCTCGGTGGATGGAGTGCAGGCTGAGCAGCCATCTCTTGGATCTCTTCTCCACCGTGAGCACACTGCTGCAGGACTGAACCTGAGTCACAGGAGCAGCGACCTCACTCTGAGCCTTACCTGGCTGTCAGTCAAAGACTGGAGCATTGGCATCCCTTCCATCCCTTCCTGCTCCAGCCACAGGCCACTGGCAAGCCCTTGGATAAGACAGCCTGTCTCCCCAGTCATCCTTCAACCATGCCAAGTCCCCTCTCCCGATTCCCCCAAACTCTAGTCTCTGCTTCATTCCAATCCAGGAGACCGCCTTTGTGCCCAAGACCCCCCACCTATATATCTTTGCTCCCCAAACCATACTCTTAGTCCTGGGCTTTTGGCTCTCTTTGTCTTCTCCATTCCCAGATCACTATTAGCCAGAAGCTTCAGAGAGCACCATGGTGGGAGCTCAGGGGCTAGGGAGAAAATTGACAGCTCCCTCCCTGCTCTGCTTCAAGTCACCTGGTCTCCTGACTCCGTTACCACAGATGATGGTAAGAAGTCCACACCATGGGCTTGTCATCAGGTATTCATCACAGGGACTGTTGTGGATTAAATGCTGCGAGGACAGACGTGTGTGCCCATCCAGGGGCCTGGCATACAGTGTATGGCAGCTTCTCAGTAAACACTGCATAAGTCCTCATGGGGAGAGTTTCTAGTCAAGGCAGCTGAGGAGATAGAGCCAGCAAATCAAGACACAGGAAAACCATAAGGCCCCTTAGTTATCAAAGGTGGACAGGGCTGGGTGTGTGACTTAGTTGGTAGAGTGCTTGCCCACCAGGCAAGGAGCACCAAAATTCATCTGCAGCACCTACAGAGGGGAAAAAATCCCCAAAATAGCATTGTATCCCTATAAAACTAAACTACCCCCCAAACTTTTGATTGGTATAATGCTGGGACAGCTGCAAAAAATGGGGGACACACTGGCCCTGGTGCTGGTGGTGATATAAATGAGTCCTTTGGGACCATAACCTGACAGCTGTATATCAAAAGTCATAAAGTGCTCAGAGCAGTTGACCCACTAATCTCCCTCCAGGGAACAAACCCTACAGAAATAATTCAGCAGCAGAAGAAAGTTCTGTGCACGAGAGTCCTGGTCTCAGCATTATTTATAATGATGAGGAATTGGAAACTGTAAAAACGTCCAACAATTGGGGAATGGCTGGGAAAGTTATGGTGTCTCTGCCTAACGGATTTACATGGCCATTTAAAAGTATAATGACATGACTGAGAAATCCAGAAAGATGTTTAGGATATGATTTTCAATGACAAAAGTGGAACACAATGCTTCGCTGTATTTATCACAGCGTGTGAGGGAGTCCACCAGCAATGGGCAGAGTGGGGCGGAAAGAGATTTGAAAATGTTGTTAAAATGTGTATCTTAATGTATGTGGGTGTTTAGCCTGCATGCGTGTACACCCTGTGTGTGCGTGCGTGTGTGTGCATGTATGTGTCTATGTGTGTGCATGTGCGTGTGTGTGTGTGGTGCTTGAAGAGGCTAGAAGAGGGAGTCGGATCCCCCTGGAATTAGTTATAGACAGCTGTGAGAGCTGCCATATAGGTGCTAGGAATTGAACCCAGGTCCTTTGGAAAAGCAGTTGGTTCTCTTAACCACTGAGTCATCTCTCCAGCCCCCTGCAAAAGGTTTCTTTCTTTCTTTCTTTCTTTCTTTCTTTCTTTCTTTCTTTCTTTCTTTCTTTCTTTCTTTCTTTCTTTCTCTTTTTTTTTAAAGAATTCCTCTTGGTGGCTGCTTTGGTGTTCCCTGTGTGATTGGTAGCTGCTGGAGCTAGCCCACGGTCAGAACAGAAACCAGGACCAAATGCAGCAGCGAGGAAGCCCTCACGGGTGGGAGAGGTGCGCAGGGCTTCCACTGGCAATGCCTACAACAAGAGCCAAATGTCTTGTGGCTTTATTAGCAGCAATTTAGACTGCAGGTCTTGGAGAGATAAATTCCCCGGAAAGAAGTTCACACGATAAAGCCCTGATAAGCATCAAGGTGCTTCAGAGAGTCACGGGCCCTGCTGCCAGCATAGGACCCAAAGCAGAGTAGATATTTGAGAGAAATGAATGAGAGAAATAGTAACCTCGTCGAGAATCATTAAAGATCTGGGGTGATGGATGAGTGTGTCATGGAGAAAACAAATGTTCTTCCCGGGTTGCTCCAGAGAGCAGAGTCATGTCTGGTGGAAAGGTGTGGGAAGGCAGGTCTTGTCCTGCAAACCTGTATGTCATTCCAGGAATACTTGGGATCTCAAGTTCAAGGCCTGAGTAAGCTACAGAGTGTGTTCAAACTAGCCTGGAGGGCTGGAGAGATGGCTCAGTGGTTAGGAGCACTGCCTGTTCTTCTAAAGGTCCTGAGTTCAATTCTCAGCAACCACATGGTGGCTCACAACCATCTGTAATGAGATCTGGTGCCCTCTTCTGGCCTGAAGGCATGCTTTCAGGCAGAATACTGTATCCACAATAAATGAATCTTTAAAAAAAAAAAAAAAAACTAGCCTGGACATTGTAGTTTGACTCTGTCTCAAAACTTACAAAAAAAGAAAGAAAGAAAGAAAGAAAGAAAGAAAGAAAGAAAGAAAGAAAGAAAGAAAGAAAGATAGATCTGGGGATGTGGCTCGGTGCTGGAGTACTATGGTTTTAGTGACTGTAATTTAGAGTAACTGACCAGTGAAGTAGTGAGTTCCTCATCTCTGGAGGTAATCAAGCAGACATTTGGTTGATCAACGCCTGCCAGGGAAGCCATTGGTATACATCTCAAACTAATAAAGAAAAACTCTGCCAATTAAATTATGGCATATCCTTGAAGGTAAGACTCATCCTGTCTTGTTTTAACTTTTTAAAAGCTATTTCAGTGTGGGGGAAAGTCAACAAGGATGGATAAGAAACTAAAGGGGTGTTTCAGGAGGTCAGGCAACTTCAGGACAATACTGTATAGCCATGGAGGATACATGGTGCACTGGGGATGGTCCGCACATAGACTATGTACCCTTTGTGCCCTCGCTGACTCTCTCAGCCTCAGTTTCCCATTTGTAAAGTGGAAATGCACCAAAGCAGGTAGGCTTTGCAGAATTCTCCCAAGGACTAGGAAGCAGCAGGAGAGGGCAAGTTAGCCAAGTCATTTCTGAGCTCAGCAGGTGGCCATGTTAGCCTGGTGTTCCCACAGGGGAGAGTGCCGCAGCGACTCTCACCTCCCTGCAGCCACGACTCCCTGAGGTGGACCACAGTGGCTGAATCTTAAAGAAAGGAGCCGGGCAAGAGCTGAAGACGTGAATGAGGGAAGGTTCCAGAAATAAGGGTGGCCTGACGAAGGGCCTGGCAGGCAAGGCTGGCCAGCGATGTGAAAAACTCCCTCCTTAGCCTGAACAAGAGCAGGGGAGGGGCCTAGGTCGGTGAGGTCTAAAGCCTCTGGGCATGGAAGATGCTCCCTCTGCTGATGGGTCACCATGGCCTGGCTCTTGGAAGCCAAGAAATGGCAGCATCAGGCTTGCCATAGGTTTGCTGTGGTGCTGAGGGAAGGATGGCCAGTGGGCTTCCACATGGGTTGAAAACCTCTCAGTGATCTTGCAAGGTGGTGAGGCCTGAGCATGGCCAGGTGGTGGGATATGGGAAACGGAGGCACTTCCTAGGCATAATGTCAGAAGGATTCAGCGTTGTCCCAGGAGGCCAGGCAGCTTCAGTGTGCTGAGGGGCAACATATGTGACTCCTGGCTCATTTCATGCTAGCTATGGGTCCCTGGACAGGGCTATAAGACCAGTGCATGAGCCCCGGACACATGGAGGGCAGGAGGAGACAGAAGCCCTCAGGGAGGCCACCACAGAGATCTAGGTGGCTGGGAGAGAGCAGGCCCTGTGACTGGTACAGTGGACAGCCAAACCAGCAGGACAGAATGATGAAGCCCACCTAGTTCCTGAGGATCCCACGTTGGCCAGTTGCCCAAGGGGAGCAGGGATCTCTGGTGGGGCCCCTGACTCGGCATAATGTGGGGATGAAATCTGAAGTGGACATGAGCCATAGAGGGGTGGTCGGGCACTCCTGACACCCGGATCCTAAGAGGAGAGGTGAGCTGTAATTTTGAGTTACTGCACTAAGGCTAGATTTAAAGCAAGAAAGAACTCACTGGAAGGCAGGGGATGGCAGCAGAGTCCTGAGGGAGGGTGAAGTGGGCTTAGGAGGAGGCAAGGCCCCTTCTGTCTAGCTGACTGTGGGCTTCTAAGGATGCTCATAGGTTCAGAGGCATCCTGTGTGTTGGGGAGGGCTGGCTGAGAAACTCAGGAGTCATGAGTTATTTTCAGTTAAAGCGAAAGGAGAGCATCAAGGATTTCTAACTACTATTCATTCATTCATTCATTCATTGTTTCAGGCGTTTATTCATACTTAGTGCCTCACTCCCTACCTACAAAGCATCGAGACGCACTGGAAATATTTCTGAGAAGTGTGGATCTTGCCCAAGCTTCCAGTCTAATGAAGGAAGAGACATTAAACAGATAACCCCACATTCAAATATCATATAAATAAATATCAACAAGGAAATGAACATATGAATACGCGAATATCTTAGCTCTGCTTTTATTCTTGATAAGATTTTACTTTGTTCAAGGCCTCCCATCTGTGTGGTGCAATGAGAAAGTTATTTTGAAGCTGGCTGTGTTTGGGTGAGTTCTTGGAAGATGATAGGACGGGGCTGGGTTCCCTGTGGCTGGCCACCAGAGACTTCCTTCAGACAGCCAAAGTTCAGTGACATAACCCAGGTCATCTCAGTGTTTCTTCACTGCGACTCGCTGAAGCTCCTACCCAGTCACAGTGCTTTGGGTGACCAGAGCCGATATGGCACAGGTGAAAGCATTGGTACCTGGAGCCAGTTGGGGGACAGCTTGGGAATTAAAAGCTAAACTATTGCTTGTTGTGTCTTCTCCCATGGTAATGGAAGACTAGAGGTGGGAACATGGGGAAAGATGTGCCACGTGCACACATGCAGCTGTGGGCTTTGCTCCCCACCCCTGAAATGAGCCACTGGCGAAGAAGTGCCAAGAGCCAGCGGTGAGTTTCAGAATCCTGACTTGCGTCACGTGCTTTTATAAAGCATCCTTGTCTCGTTGGGTGAAAGGACAACTCTAGGCTTCCCTAAGGCT
>PVIU01004635.1:58077-87082 GCA_004026605.1 Ondatra zibethicus
GTGTGTGTGTGTGTGTGTGTGTGTGTGTGTGTGTGTGTGTGTGTGTGTGTGTGTGTGTGTGTGTGTGTGTGTGTGTGTGTGTGTGTGTGTGTGTGTGTGTGTGTGTGTGTGTGTGTGTGTATGCATGCATGCAAAGCCAAAAGACATACTTGCATAAAACGTGGTCTCTTGTTGGCCTGGAATGTGCCAAGTTCCTAGGCTGGCTGGTAAGTTTCAGCGATCGTCTGCCTCTGCCTCTCCAGGGCCCACATTGCAGGCATGGCCCACCACGCCCAGATTACTTTAGTGGTTCTGAGGATCAAGCTCAGGCCTTAATGGCTGTACAACCAGCTCTTTACTCATTGAGCCATCCTCCAGTGCCATGTCATCCCCAGAGCTTGGTCTGGTCCTAATTTGGGGTGGCAAGGGAATGAAGAAAGGACAGTGACACTAAAGAAATGACAGACACATGGGTATAGAAAAGCTGGGTTTGGGTGGGTTCTGCACACTTTGATGGAGTCCAGCTAAGCTCAATGTGTTTATTATGCACAGCACAGGGAGAGGGGTCTGGTCATCCTCCTTAGGAGCTCTCTGTGGGTGAGCAGGCGCAGGCTGTAAACATCTGGGAAGGGAAAGCTGCAGTTGCTAGTCTTTGCGTCCACTGGTTAATCATTCATACACACTCCTATGTGGACAGAGGAAGAAAGCCTTGCCAATTCCAAGCCTGACCCATATAGGGAAGGCTTTGCCAGTTTCTCGTGGATCTAAGGCGTTGGTCCTTGACATGCACTTGTCAACAATATACAATCACTCGGGACGTCATCTGCTCTTTACGCATCTGCTCAGGCCTCCCTCTGTTTCCCACACTCCATTCCCTCCTTGTCTTTCCTTTTACAAATTATGGCACGCATTCATGGTGGGCAGTGGGGGACGGATTACAAAGTCACAGGGTGAAAAATTAAAACCATCTGTTATCTGACCCCCTGTATAGCTATAACTAATATACTGTTCTTCCACGCATCTGTGCATAAAATTAGAAATACATATGTACATATGTATATATAAAACACTTCCACATATTTATAGTATTTATATTGCTGTAATTATTTAAGCAGTCCCCTGTGTTTAAGATTTAGTTTGTTTCCACTTTTTCCCTGATAGATAATGCTGCAATGAAAAATTCCTGTACATAAATCACTGAGTTGCATCTGATTATTTCCTTAGAATAAATCCATACAGGCACAACGACTTCAAAGACTTTTGCTGTATGGTTTTCACATTGCTTTCCAGAATGATTAATATTCTTACCAGCAATGTATACACATTTCTTACCATCCTCCCTATCTTTCAACAATGCTTCAGTTCTGGGGTGGGGCTGGGAAGGTCTTCACCATCTGGGGCCAGCGGAACGCTGGGCCAGGCCGGAGATGTTGACCTCATCCTAGCCTCTGTGGGAAACTCAGAAGTGTCATACTCGGGCCATAACCCCAATTTATACTTTATTCACTGAGATCGTAGTGGAGTGCTCCCTGAAAACTGAGGGTGTGCGTCCGATGGTCTAGGGAGTGCTCCCTAAGGACTGAATGAGTACTTCTGGAGTGTCAGATGACTGTGTTCCTTGATATCTGAAAAAAGTACTCTCTGAGGACTGAGGGAATGCTTCCCAGGACCAAGGAGTGCTCCCTGAGAACTTGACGATTGCTTCTTAAAGATTGAGTGGGTGCTCCCTAAGAGCTAAATTAATGTTCCCTGAGGGCTGCTTTAAGATTGAGTACCTCCCGAGGATCAAGAAGATGCTCCAGGTGGCCCTGTCACAAAGGGCACTTCCAGGGCACTGCGGTCAATCTGATGTACCCGAGTCTCAGAAATAGGAGCCTCAGGCTGGCCAGGCCATTCTCCTTCTCATCTTGGATGGTATTCTGGGCACTGTCTCTAGTGTCCTCTTTTAACTTCTACCATGGCCTCCAACTTGCTTGAGTGGGTCATGGGCCCTGACTCCTCCTAAGGTAGACGCGGCTTCCAGAAGCCTGCAGCTGGTCTGGCCTAGTGGAGGCAGCCTGGGAGTGGAGGCCGCCTGGCAGTGGAGGTCGCCTGGCAGTGGACCAAAGTCCAGCACTCGCCCTTCTCACCAACACTTACTCACTTCCTGGGCATAACTGTTCTTCCATCCTAGGGCAATTAGGGGTACTTGTGTGCCCCTCCTGTTACCTGCGGTCTCTGCCTGGACCTTGTGTTTCTAGGTTCTTGGTGTCTTGTTCCAAGAATAGAGTCAAGGAAAATAATACAAAAGTATTTTATGTGGATGCAAAACGAAGGCACAGAATTGATACACTTCACAGTGGGCCCTGAGTGGAATTTTTCTCAAGAGCCCCCTGGTCACTGTCTGGGGCTTCCTTTTGGGAGTCCAGGAGGAAGTGTGGTTGCTAGGGATGGAGGAAGGTGAGTGATTTTCCGTTTTGATTGATAGGCCTTCGTTATATAAGGCTTTGTTCAGTGTGAATGCCCTTTCTCATGATGCATCTTATTTTAGCGACATGCACACCCAATCACACACAAGCATAAGATGGCAACAAATGGACTTGGAGAGATGGCTCAGTGGTTAAGAGCACTTTTAGCCATTTCAGAAGACCTGGGTTTGGTTCCTAGCACCCACATGGAGATCCAATGTCTTCTTCTGGCTCCTGTGAACTCTGCATGCATGTGGTATGTGTTAACTGATGAAGGCACGCATGCACACACACACACACCACATTTTATTTATTTTTAAAGATGGCAAAGAGGGCTTTTCCCCCTACAACTTCAGAGTACACAATTTACCTTAGCATGCCTGCACTCCAAACCAGTACAGTTTGGATTGGTGTACTGTTCCTGTCTCTACAATATGCTTCAGAATATGCTTGACCATGAAAGTAGAGTTGCTAAGCAAGCGATGACTCAATGGTGAAGAACACTGACTGCTCTTGCAGAGCACCTGGGTTCAGTTCCCATCACCCACCCATGACTCCAGTTCCTGGGGATCTGACCACCTCTTCTGGTCTCCACAAGTGCACAGATAAGCACATAGACAAAAAAAATACTCACACACAAAATAAACAAGTGCCTTTAAAAACAAAAGAGTTGGGCTGGAGAGATGGCTCAGTGGTTAAGAGCACTGCCTGCTCTTCCAAAGGTCCTGAGTTCAATTCCCAGCACCCACATGGTGGTTCACAATCACCTGAAATGAGATCTGGTGCTCTCTTCTGGCATGCAGGCATGCATGCAGGCAGACCACTGTATACTTAATAAATAAATAAATTTTAGAAAAAAGAGTTGCTAAGGTTTGTAGAGAGCCGCGGGTGGGAGTGATTGCCACACCTACGTTCACTGAGAAGAGAGCAGAAATCACTCTCTGCCTTAATCTGAATGAGAAGATTGGTGGTATGTGTGTTACTTTTGCCATCCTTGATCTCAGATGTCACAGAAGACACCACTGGATTGGTAGAAGGGACAGCACCTGTCACCATGATAGTGAGTATGATTTATACTTATCTCTAGAAGAGGGGTGCCGTAGTCTAAGGTACCAGAGGAGAAATAGGTACCAACTATGGAAGAAAAATCCCTGAGCTCATCAGGTCATTAGGATCCCAGCCTTTGTGGCCAAATTCAGGTAAATTTCTGGTGTCAGGGGAGCTGCAGTACCAGCTGAAGAAAAGGAGACAGGAAGCCAGGCACACACGGGAGTGACCCAGTGAGGAGGGAAGGCTGCAGCCCAGAGGATAGGACCCTCCTAGTTCATGGTACCAGGCCTGTGGCCACACAGTCAGTGTAGGCTCCACCTTCCAATGGCAGAACTCCCATTTCCGGAGTGCCTCAGAGCCATCAGGGGCTGCATGGAGAACACCTGTTCCTGAAGGGACCCCAGATCTGCTGTAGAGGGAGGCTTGGAGGCTCCCCAGCAGTGAAGTGTGAAGAGTGTGAGATCGTGTGTGTGCGTGCGTGTGCACACACACTGTAGAACAGCTTCACGGGTCTTTTCTCAGATGCTGTCTGCTTTTTGTTGTTGGTGGTGGTTTTTTTTGTTTGTTTGTTTGTTTATTTTGTCTGTCTGTTTTGAGATAGGGTCTTTGATTGGTCTGGAAATCTACAGATAAACTAGACCAGCTGGCCAATGAGCTACAGGGTTCCACCTGTCTCCACTTCTCCAGCGCTGGCCAGCCTGCCTGTCTTATGTGGGTTCTGCGAATCAAACTTAGGTCCTCTTGCTTGTATTAGCAAGCACGTTACTGACTTATCTACCTGGCCCATTGGGGGGCAACTTGATATCACTGCTTCTCTCCATCTCCCACACCAAACCCTCTTCTAAAGCCTGGGTCCTGTGTTTGTACCCCAGAGGTGGCCCTATAAAATACCGAAGCAGAAGTTTGCACACGCCCTGCCTCTGGCCAGGCAGAACCCTCACAGACAGAGAAGTTCTCGGAGGCAGACGTGCTTTGTCTGGTTCTATTTCTACTTGGGTATTTCTCCCTTTCACCTCTAATTGGCCTCCCTATTGAGAGATCACTTTCCCTGAGCGGGGACTCAGCTCGTGAATCTCAGTATCAGTACAAACATCCATTGATGGAAGATGGTAGGAGATGGTGCCCCGCTGCAGCCTTTGTGTGTCTACTGCCATAAGAGGTGATTGGCAGATGACCCACGAAGGACAGCAGGCCCTGACTTGCCCCTCCTAACCCAGAAAGGCTTGAAGGTGTCCATGGAGAGCTCTCTCAGAGCATCGTGTTCCATGGTGTAGGGGATGATCAATTGGATGGAATTACGATGGCATTTGAAGAGGCTGCAGGAGAACCTGGACTCTGCTTCACACCATCTGTTCCTACAAGGTTCCCTGGGGGAAACCCACTCCTCCAGGACTCCAGTGTGTGCTTCCTGCCCTCCCAGATCTTCAATGGTTTAACCCTTGAGAAACTGAAACGTCTTAGAATCAACAACTCTAGCCCGGGCTCTGTTTTTCTACCTCTTTTTCTTCCAGAAAGGCTCTAATTAAATTGACAGTGCATGTCATTATTGAAAGCATGCTCGAATCAAGGAAATATGGTAGATATTCAAAGCATGAAGCTGGCAAAGAAACCCTTGATTACTAGATAAAGCTGGGGTTCCCAATGCTCCAGGGAGCTGGCGGGGTTCCAGTGAAAATGTCTTTGGCCTACTTTTGTGACACGAGAAAAAGCTGCTGCAGGAGAGTATGAGCGAGAAAGGGGCTCTGTTGACTTAGTTTCCAGGGCAAGTCGTTTCAGGAACAGCTGTATCCTGTGTCACTCCCTTGTCCATCATGTGGCTTTACTCTGTCTCTCCTTTACGCCAACAAGGAGAACCCTGGAACTTTAGCTTATGTGAGCCTAGAAGAGAAAAGTCCTACACAACTTGGTCTTGACCATCTTGGGTCACGTGTCATACCTTAGAGAAAAATCACCGGAGGCTGGGATGGGAGGATATCATGGCTGGGATGTGACCTGTCTCCTAAAGGCCACACGCCCGAACCTGTGGGTTCTAACTGGTAGCATTATATGGGGAGGTTGTGGAGTTCTTGAGGATGGAGGTGGGGCTGGTGGGTGTGGCTCACAGGTAGGGGGCCTTTCCCTATCGTAGACCAGCCCTGCCTCTGGCCTGAGCCTTTTGCTTTCTTGTTGGCCACCAAGCAGCTTTGATTCCTGAAAGATCCTCACCCCACAGCTGCCACATTCTCCCCTGACCACCGTGGACTAAGATCCCCTGAGTCAAAAACGAACCCGCTCCTGCCTTATGTTGTCCTGTGTCCAGAGTTAAGATGTGGGCATAGCAATGAGAAAAGTAGCCAACACGGTTGTCCCCTCCCGATAGTGTCAAGAAAGCGGAGAGGGTACTGTGATTTGATTGAAAACATGTACAGAACCATATGAGGTGGGGTGAGTCTGTTCTCCATTGCAAGAGACGTGCTGAAGAAATGAATCAAGAGCCATTTGCTTTGAATTGGCCTTCTGGAAGAGCTGAGGACCACTCTCCACCAGAGACTTGCTTCTGGACTCCTGCCTGAAGGGAGGCCAGTTCATCATAGAGCACCCAGGGTGCAGGTGGATGAGAGCGCCTCCCACGAGGGACGGGATCTGGACCTATCCCCATAGAGGGAGCTTAAACCAGGCTACAGGCAGAGGAGCCACCATATCTTCCCCTGAAGGAAAAAAAATAAGCAGGATGCTGCGGCCAGTGCCTGGCACCCGGCACCCAATCAATAAATGGGAGCTATTATTATTGCCCATTAGGGATCATCCCTCAGTGCTGGCAGTCGGGTCATGATGGATGCAGGCTGGGTTTGTGTAATGGGGATTATTTATTAGTCACCTTGTAAGGAGCAATGACAGCAAGGCACAAAACCAAGTTCCTGCAGAGGAGCCTGTCTTATAAAAATCAGAAGCCTCTGTTTTGCCCTGGGAAGCAAGAGCACTTGTTCTCGGAGATTAATCCAGCACTGCTGGTGAGACCTCAAGAGGAAGATGATGTGATTCCCATGGATCTCAGTGCAGCTTCTAGAGTAACTCTCCTCCAATCCCTATACACCAAGGACCTGGGCACTGTGGGGAGGGGAGAAGAAAGGAAGCTGTAGGAGTGGGAGGTTGGGAAGAGTCGGGGGAAGTCCTCTAATTCCGATGGACCTCTTTGCTTTGTCTGTCTCAGGGCAAAGTCCCAGAGGTGACACATCTGTCAGTCCACTCCTAAAGGCTGGGGGAGTCAGATCCCCCCACCCCTGGTCACTTGGCATTGGCCCTTTTACCTGGCCCCCTAGAAGAACCTGGCCTCTGAGTGGCTACTGTTGACCTACCTGTGCTGCTTTCAGACAGGGAATGGAGTTTGCAAGGTTCTGTTTTCAGGAGCAGACGGAGCAAGAGTGCATTTGCACAGCGATGCTCATTTAGGGATTGAGAATGGCCGCCAAGTCCCTGTGCATGCGATCAGGCCCTTTACTAATTATTCGCTTAATAACTAACTGCCTAACAACTGTTGAGGACCTAAAGACAACAATCAGAGAACTCTTCCCCAAAGAACGTGGGGGGAATTTAAATTTATGTGTTGCGTAGAAAACAGCATGCAAATCACTTGCAATTAGCATGCAACGAGACTTGGTGGCCACTCTGAATATTAACATTTATTAAGTACTGACGTTGCTCTGGCACACGCCGATCATTATCTTGCTCGCTCCTCATGGCTGCTCTCTGAAGTAGATGCCGTGAGTTCTTTTTGTCCCCGTTTGACAGACGAAAAAAGTGAGGCACCAGAGACTAGGAGATGAGTGTGTTGGGTAATTTCCTTGTTGATTGTGGCCAACACCTGGTAAAGGAAGGATTGATTTTGGCAGCCAATTCCGGAAATGCAGTTCACTCTGGTGAGGAAGAGCATGACGGCAGACGTAGCTTGATAATCTGTGTCAGCAGCGATGGATAGCTGCCGCTCTCAGGATACCAATCAGGAAGCGGAGAGCTTGGACCAGCAGCAGAGCTAGGCTACAACCTCAGGGCGCCTTATCCCCAGTGACATTTCCAGCTAGGTCTCTGTCTTCATTACGTTTATATTGCTGTGATGAAAACCACCCTAACAAAGGCAACTTAGGAAGGAAAGGTGTGGTTGGGCTCTTGGTTTGAGGTTATAAGCCACCACGGCAGGGAAGTCACAGCAATGGAGGTTGGTCACATGGCATCTGCAGTCACAAAGCAGAGAGAGAGGCATGCATGCCTGTAGGTGAGTTCCCTTTCTCCACTCACACAGCTCAGGATCCCAGCCAGGGAATGGTAAGTCTTCCCTTACCGGTTAATGCAACCGAGACAATCTCCACAGGCATGCCTGTCTCTCAGGTGATCCCAGGTTCTGTCAAGTTGAGAAGCAGCAGCAGCCCTCACAGCCTCCCACCCCAACAGATTCCACTTCCTCACACGGCACCACCAGCTGTATACAAACACACACAGGAACCTGTGGGGGAGCATTTCATAGTCAAACTCCAACTCGAGGGCATCCCAGCACCCCAGAACTTACATCTGATTTGACCACAGACAAGGCACCCTGGTAGGGAGCTACCTTTTCAGTATGGAGAGGCAGATCGTGATTTTAGTTCTTTTAAATAACTCATGTCTGTTACAAACACTAGAGCAGTACAGTTTTAAAAAAAATAAAACGAAAGTACAAAGCGTTTTGTAATCAAGCAGCGTTCCAACAGCGGGAGGGTGAAGCATCGTTAGCGTTTTCAGAGTGTTACCCTGTTCATCTGGCTACCTTGGGAAGACATCAAGTCTTTGGGACAGCTGCAGGGGAAGTCTGAGAAAAATGGGATTGCTGCATGCTCTCAATTTTGTTTTTAACTTTTGGAAATTTTACTTAATTTCAACAGATGGAGAAAATTAAAGAAAAATTGAAGGCATCATTAAGCTTTGTATAAATAGAACCTAGTTCTAAAATACATTTATAAAGCCAAGAACCGAGTCTGGTGAACTTGTCAAGAAGGTATAGCCATTGTCATCATGGGATGACATGTGTATTTGGGATTTCACGTGTACTTGAACTGAGGCCTCATGCTTTCTTGGAATGCTCTTTACCTGCGGGGCCAGCTCCCTAGCCCTATTTTCATTCTTTTTATGATGATTATTTTTGCAACATTAATTATTATTTCAAAAGAAAGATTATCTGACTGGGCGGTGGTGGCGCATGCCTTTAATCCCAGCACTTGGGAGGCAGAGGCAGGTGGATCTCTGTGAGTTCGAGGCCAGCCTGGTCTACAAGAGCTAGTTCCAGGACAGGCTCCAAAGCTACAGAGAAACCCTGTCTCGAAAAACAAAACAAAATAAAAAAAAAAAAACCAAAGCAAACAAACAAAAAGATTATCTGTTCATTAAATTTTTTATTGCTTTTACTTGTTTGTCTAATTTTAGACAACTCTCACCACATAATTCTGGCTGGCCTGGATTTTATTATATAGACCAGGCTGACCTTGAACTCACAGATCTTTACCTGCCTCTACTTTCTGAGTGATGGGATTAAAGGTGTGTGCTATGCTTACCCATTTATTTGGTGTGTGTGTGTGTGTATGTGTGTGTGTGTGTGTGTGTGTGTGTGTATGTAAGTGAGCTTCTAGGTACATATGTACCACGGCACGTGTATGGAGTTTCTGGGTACATATGTACCATAGCATATGTATGGAGGTCAGAGGACAACTTTTGTGAGTCAATGGTTCTCATCTCCTACCATATGGGACACAGGGATCAAACTTGGATCATCAGGCTTGGTAGCAAGTGTCCTTCCTCAATGAGTCACTGTCCTGTGCAGCTGTTCTCACAGTGCGCAATCTCAGCTCTGCACTGAAGAAGACTGACCACTCAGCACCTATCTTTTTGCTGTGTATTTTGCATTCAAGAGTTCTATATTTTGATTGATCTCTTGTTCTATTGAAGTTCACTGTCAGGTAGTTTTTACAGGAAGGGCTCATGGGTATTGTATTCTCTAAATTCTTACATGCTCCGGATATGTCTGCCTGTTGTCCAAATACTTAAATGACAACCTCGGTGAGGCTACAGTTCTTAGCTGTAATTCTCTCTGAGCTCGCACAGATTGATTGGAGCGAGGCCCGCCAGCATTATTTCTCTCCTGTTTATCTTGGGTTTTCTGCCTGGATGCCTGGATGATTCACTCGTTGCCCCTCTAAGTTCAGTAGATTCATAAGGCTATAGCTCGAAGGTGATGGCTGTTTATAAGATTTTGGGAGATCTCATGGGCCCCTTTGATCTTGAGATGCAGCATTCTCTATTTCGGGGATGTTTTCATTGATTATATCTTTCTATTATTTTTCTCTATGGATATGTTGGATCTCTTTTGTCAATACCCTGTCTTCCTCTTTTTTATTGTATTCATATATTTGATCTTTTCCACTTATTTATTTAATTTCCTCAAGTTTGCTGGCCACGCCCAGATCCTGGCTAGGGTACCTGGGTTTGTTCAATTGATACTCCCCACTTGTCCCCTGTTCTCCCCTATCCTCCTCCATCCTTCCCTCTTCTCTTTCTTCCTCCTCCTCTTGCTCTGCTCCCTGCTCTTTCTCTTCCTTCACTCATCTTCCAGGCAGTCTTTTTCTTCACCTGCTCCTTCCATTCCTCCTTAATGCTTCGTTGACATCTTGATGTTATTTTTTTAATAAATAATTTTAATAGTAATTGGCTATTTCTTTGAGACTAGAGAATCATAGTATTTTATTTAAAAAATCATCTTGTTTGTTTTGATCCCTTCCCTCCCTTCTCCCTTCCCACCCCTTCTTCCATCCCACCAGCCCCTGGGCCAGAGAACAAGGAACTGAGCAGCTCGCTTTGCAGGCCAGGTTCAACAGTTCAGGGTAGGTTTGGGGGTGCACAGTAGGATGGGAGTGAGGCCGCCCTGTCTTTATATCTTGTTTCTGTTTCCTTTGTTCCAGAGCTGCTCCGTGTGGCTTGGGAGTGTAGCCTCTCTGCCCAGTGCCTCCCCCTTCAGCTTCCCTGAGACAGAAGCTGGCCTGTAGCATTGGGGTCCCATAGCAGAGGGGCGTGGGGATCATTATGGCCTCTTCTGACTCCTCATTTTTAAAGCATTTTTTTCAAGATTTATTATCTATTATTATTTGTTTCTGGGTGTGTTGCCTGCATTGCATGCAGTACCTGTGGAGGCCCAAAGAGAGCATCAGATTCCCTGGCTCTGGAGCTCCAGGTGGCTGTTATCAGCCAGGTGGATGCTGGAAATTGAACCCAGGTCAACTCCAGATGGAAGAACAGCCAGTGCACTACTGAGCTACCTCTCCGGTACTGTCCTCCCCTCTTTATGATGCTGAATCTCCCTCTGTTGATCCAGTTTATCTATGGATGCCATATTTCCATTTCCTGAGACTCTTACTGAACACACACAGAAGACCTTTGTAGGGTAATATGCTCTATCATAGTGACAGCTGGGTTTGTTGATGTCTGCACATGCGTGTGGAGCCTGTCTGCTTTCTTCCTTGCCTGCATCTATCTTGTTTGTACTTTCAGCTTCGTGGTTCAGCCCTGTCCTCTTCCGCTGAGGTGCAGCCTTTACTCCCCTGTTTTGTTCTCACTGCTGCTGTTTCCTTTAGATATCAAGGGAAATAAAAAGTGTAATTGTCTTTCTTTGACATCTTTAAGAAGAAATCTTTCCAATGTTACCATTGTTGAATAGTTACATAAAATTCTGTTATGCTGATGTAACAACTAACAACATTTACCAAAATTTATTCTCTCTCTCTCTCTCTCTCTCTCTCTCTCTCTCTCTCTCTCTCTTTCCCTTTCTTCCTTTCTCCCTCCCTCCCTCCCTCCCTCTACCCCTCCATTGAGCTCAGAGCTTTATACATGCTAGGCAAGCATTCCACTCAACTTTCTGAGTAGATGCTCCATGTTTTAGTTAGAGAGAGAGCTTTACTTGGTTGCCCAGGCTGGCCTAAAATTGCCCCTGCCTCAACCTCCTGAGTAGCCAGGATTACAGGCCTGTACTACAAAACCCATCTTAAAATCCTCTCCTGAAGGCCAGTTACCTTATCTCTTTTTCTTCTACTTAAGTTTCATCAATGTCCTTAGTATTTGTCCAGTTGCCCCAAGCAAATTTAAAGATCTGGGAGGAAGCCTAGGAGAGGTTAAGGATATTCTCCCAATGGCATCAAGGCTCTTGTTACTGAGAACCCGACCACAGATAGGCCTAGAGCTGACAGCATCACAGCCATCTAGCCATTGGTGTGCATCTCTGTCCATCACAGGAAAGACCCTTCCCACTGGCAAGCCTCTATAATTTGCTTCCTCCTTTGGCTACTCATTCTTGTCGTCTCAGGCCCTGTTCTGAGAGGGATTATCTATAAGAGGATTTCTCTGCAGCCTTTCTCCTGAGTTGATACAAAAGGACTCACATAAGTCTTGGCTTATGGGGCCTTAATGGGCCATTAGGGGAAACTATAACATCTGGAGCCAGCTGTAGCCAGAGGCAGGATCAAGGAGGACAGGTGCTGGGGAGGACCTTCCAAAGACTTTTGTCCAATGTTCGTTTTCATTGAAACAGACTCCAGGCTGTGCTCACACCTGTATGGATCAACCTTTGGTAATACCCACATATAAATGGCAAATAATTGCATGCCTCGCATTTACTTAGGGATAAATTCATGGGCATGTGACCCTGGCTGTGCATCGAAAGACCCCCAAGCCTAGTTCAGTGGCCCCCTGCACTGCTATTTAAGTTTCCCTGTATGCTTGAACAGGGGGTCCTGCCTTTCCATTTTGTACTGGATACCAGTCGTATAGCTGATCTTCCATGTCCCGGTTCTGAACTTGGGCCAGCAGAGGCTGCCTGACCAAAGGCCAGAGAACTGGATCTGACCAGTGCCAGGCAGGGAGTCTACTACTAGCCCATGGGCTGGAGTCAGGACAGCCTCGATTGGGAGCAATAGCAAGGCTAGTGCAGGCATATAGATGGAGGGCCACCTGGACAAGGTAACTGTCTTCTGGCCAGAAGGCCGTAACTGGTCATACTAAAAACTAACCATTTTGCATGCAGGTGAGCTGAGGGTCCTGAACTGCATCTCAGGGGCCCATGGCATGTGTTTCCTGCCTTCCTAGGCTGCAGTTGGCCCAAGGACACTGCTAGAAATGCAGATGTCTTTTGCACCATCGCATGGCCAAGGTAAAGGACCCCCTCTCAGATGACTATGCAGCTTCACCCCACGATACCACCCTAACCAGCACAGCTGTCCAGCCTCCCTTTCCCTTCTACATCTCTTCCTTGCTTTTCTTTCTTCTGTTTTATTAGCTATACACAAAAAAGATTTTTATTACTCAAATGAGCTCTCAGCACGTCTGCTAATACACTCCTAATGGGTTTTAAGACTTAAAAGCAGCAGCATGGATCACCATTTGCCTCCTCAGCAAGAATTTGCCTGGTAGGAGGCAGGACAGGGGAGGGAAGCAGGCAGGGGACAGGAGCCACCTCCTTTGGCCATCCCCGCCATGCAAATGAGCTGGGATATGGTCCCAACACATTAAATGGATCAGAGCAGCTTCTTGTTCACATGTGCAAATGAGATTAATCAGCCTCGACTCAGAGAGGGAATAATAAGACCATTACTAAGGACGCATGGGGACCCAAAGGGATGTGAGGGAACCTTACCTGAGCTGGGAATCATCTTTGAGTGACAGCCCATGACCTGGCTTCTCTCAAGGGGTCTAAACCTGCAGACGGGCAGCTTTCCAAGTCCTTCCTGTTAGTCTTGGTCAATTCACTCAGCTTCCAGGGCAAGAATAAAAAAGAAAGCCAGCCGGGTGCCCCATTGGTTCCCTGGTCCTTGGGAGCAAGCCCCGTCTAAAGGCCAGGCTTCAGAGAGATACAGTGTAGACCAAGGCTTCGAAACGGTGCCTGGCACCTTTGCTCACCGTCCTTGGGGAAGTGCTAAGGATCATTCCCTGTGAAGGCGTGTCTGTGGAATCACCAAGGTGATACTGCAGAGGGCCATGCTGGATGCCTCCCTTCCTGCCACCCCTGATTCCCCCCTCTTCCCTTCCCTCCTTCCTTCTTTTCTTCCTAACTTCCTATCATTTCTCTTTCCCTTCCTCCCTCCCTCCATGCCTTTTCTCTGTTCCTCTGTCTTTCCAGTTCTTTCCATATTTCCTTTCTTCTTTCTCTTCTTTACTTCCTTTCCTCTAACCCTTCCCTGTGTTCTTTATTCCCCGCGCTCCCTGGTTCACAGGATCAGTTCCAATGTCCTCCATCAGTTCTGTCAAATCGATTTCACGACTTCTCTAATTTGACTTTTCAGGAGACACACCCACAAGCCTGTTTCACATAGAGGTGGTCCTTTGGGGGCTCCCATTCCCTTTCCTGAAGAGCAAGCCCTGCCAGAGTAATGCTTTCCTTGCAGTTTCTTTAAGCTATCAAGTTCCCCTCCTAGGACTTGGCTCAGCCTTCCTGTCTCCCAGCTCCCAGCAGTCCCAGGATGACCAGGTTCTGCAGCCAAGACATTCTGTCTGTTCCCAGCATGCCGCTCTCTGACAGCTGACAGGCACAGAGTCCAGACACTGTGCCAGGGCCTGTGGGCAGAGCGGTTTTCATGGAAGAGCCAGGCACACAGACCCCAAGCTCCACGGAACATGGAAGGGGCTCCAGGGGGACAGGCATCTTAACTAAAAGCTAACTGGATTCTGTTCTTTGGGTGCATATTTACAGAGCTTCCCTCATCATCCTCAGCACTCTCCCAGCCCTCTGAGCTTTATTCCAGCAGGCACTGTGTGGTCCAGGTTGGGACAGGTTGAAAGGGTGTCAGGGAGAGCCAGGGGTGTGTGTATGTGTGTGTGTGTGAGAGGGGGGGGTTGCATATGTGCTGATGATCATATCTCTTTCTTTTTTCAAGACGGGGTTTCTCAGTGTAGCCCCGGCTGTCCTGGAACTCACTTTGTAGACCAGGCTGGCTTTGATCTTAGAGACCTGCTTGCCTCTGCCTCCAAGTGCTGGGATTAAAGGCACGTGCCGCTGCCACCCAGCTGACCACATCTATTTCCTACCCTTTGGAATTTTTGTTTGTGTCTTCTTGAGTCATTTGGATGCTTTTCCATTTTGCAGCAATGCACAGAAGATCTGAATCCCATGAGGGCATCCATTGTTGGCTGGGTCTGTCAGATGTATCTTCTTCCTGTTGGCTGTTCATCCTTGCATTGTCAGTCATGATTTTTGCCATCTGACTCCACTGAGGCAGGCACCTGTCCCCAGATATCCAGGTATACATAGCTACAGAGATGATTGGGGTCACTCCCTTGGGTATCACCTGCCCGGTGTACCACACAGGAAAAACGTAGATGCACCTCTGCTGCAGGTTACAAAGTATGAACCCAAGCAGACTTTGGAATGTCTAAAGCATGGCTCTTCCTCTTCAAAATCAGTGATTTTCTTTCCCTGGTAAAAAGTGAGTCGAGAGACACAATAGGACCCTGTTGGTAGTGGACGCTCACTTTGAATAAAATCCTTAGTGGAGGATTCAGGATGGGCAGGGGCAACTAGCAAGACAGTTGTATGGCTTCTGTTTCTGAGAGCCATGCTAGAGTTAAGTGCTCCAGAGGCTGCCAAGGTTCCTAGCAGACCTTTGATCAGGAGGCCAGTTAGAGAGCCAGAATCCCCCAGGCAGGAGGCCAGGCAGGCAATGGCTTCTAGCCCCAAATTGTTGCTGAGCTGCCACAAAGTGGAGTCCAAAGGTTTGATGGCCCAGAACACAACCCCGAAGCCACCAGGCTCTGCCTGAAGCTGCCTCTTGGCAGTCAGTGTCAGAGACCATACATACTTTCGCCATCGTGAGTGTAAATGGATGGTTCTAATTGGGATAAAACCAGACTCCACATGTGATTCCCACGTGGTGTAGTCATCTTGAAAGAGGCCAGAAGAGTGCAAGACAGCACGATCCTCATGGGAGTCTGCCCAGACCACTTTGGAGATTTCCGTTTTTCTCTTCATCAAAGTAAAACACATTTCCTAGGTGTCTCCTGTGTTGGGGGCTGAAGGAACCTCATGAAAAATATTTGTTAGTTCTGTAAAAGCAGCTGGTCTATGGATGAAGCCAATGAGATTAGATTCCCAAGTCTATCAGCATTAAGAAGTGGAAATGACTTCAGGGAAGGGGCTCCAGGGTGACAGGCATCTTAACTAACAGCTAACTAAATTCTGTTCTTTGGGTGAATATTTATGGAATATCTACCATGTGTTGGGAACCGGGTTGGGATATGGAAATATAATGAAAAACAAGAACAGGTGCTGTCCTTCCCTCCATGAATCTTAAAGGAGCAAGCTCCATTATAGAACCCATAAACACATGTTAAATTCACCTCTAGATACGGCCAGGGAGGAGCAGCCCAAGGTGCCATGAGTGTGGCATTGGGAGAGCTGGCCTCGTGCCAGGTGGTGGATTCTGAGTCAACCCTGGAGAGCCAGAGCTCACCAAGGCCACAGAGAAAGCAGTCCTAGCTCACAGAGAAAGCAGTCCTAGCTCAGTGAACCTCGCTCTCCTTCTTGTTTCCTCCCCGTCAGCAGCTCCACCACCCTGCTCCACAGCACAGTTCTGATCTGCATGTTCACTAGGTACTATGTAATGCGCCCCCAAGTAGGGGTGCTGAGTCTAGCACCCCTTTGCAGGCTTCTTCACTGTCTCTGTCTTTTTCTGTTTGTTTCTCTCCTGGATTCCTCCAAGGAACACACCACCCCCTGACCCCCATTGTCTCATTTCACAATTCCCCACATTTCTGGAGTCATTCCCTTCGTTCCTTCTGCCAGCGCTTTCTCCACAGCTCATGATGAATGCTGATGAACCCTGTGAGTTCTTTTGCACTGATGCCACCAGAGTACTTGAAATAAACCACTTAAGTCGGAGAAATCCTTATTTTTAAGCATTATTTTTTTTTAAAAAAGAATTCTTTGAGCATTTTGATCATACTCGTACTGTTACTTTCCGCCGGAGCAGAGGCAGCAGCCTGCCTCCGCTGCCAAAGCGTTAGGCCACCACCTGCTGTGAGGTGCCTCCTATGTCAGCTATGTGACCTGTGCACCCTTTAAAAGTGCCCGCCAGAGCACAGCTTGCTCTCTTGTCTCTCGTTTCTCTTGCCTCTCACTCCTCTCTTTGTCCCTACTTTCCTCTCTTGCTCCTCTCTTGCCTCTTCTTGTCCCCACTCTGACATGGCCTGTCATTCTTTCATGCCTTCGCTCTCCCCCTCCCCCACTAAACCTCCTGCACTAACTGCTGGACGTGGTGTGTTTGCTCAGTGGCATACCTTGGCAGGGCCTGTCTAAAGGTGCCCACTTCACCTTTTTTAAAAAATCCTTTCACAAGCCCCTCCCCCAATTCCTCTCAGACCCACCTCTCTTCCCATTCACCTTCACATCTTCCTCTCTCGTTTTTTAAAAGCCCATCAAGCCTTGAGCGTGAAGAGCGTCATCACTGTAGGTGTGGTCAACATACTGGGGGGGGGGTCACACCAGTTTAAAAAAAATGGACTCTCCTTCTCCCAGCACCTATCCATTGCCAATAGCACGTTAGCTAGGGGTGGGGGCTTGCTGACATCCTCTCCTCTCCAAGCTGTGGCTTTGTCTGGCTTGAGCTCACACAGGTCGTGTACACGCTGTCACAATGGTTCTAAGTCCATCTAAACAGCTGCCCCGCTGTGTGCTGAAAACACTTCAAGGTAGTCATCTATGACCTCTGGCTCTCAGATGCTTCTGCCCCCTCTTTTGCAAAGATCCCTGAAACTTGGGATGGGAGGACATCATGATATAGATGACTCATTTGGTGCTGAGCACTCTGGAGTCTCTGACTCTCTGTACATTGACCAGTGGGAAACTCTGTGTTAATTGCCATCTACAGCAGGAAATTTCTCTGATGATGGTAGAGTGATGCACTAAGCTATGGATATACTGTTGCTTCATTAGGAGTTGTTTTAATACTGTGTCTATTGAGCAAAATAACACTAGGTGTTTCTTCACGAGGGTCTATGACATATCTAGTTACTGGTTCTTGGCCCCAGTATTGGTGCCAGATGTGGTCTCCATCTTGTAGAGCAGGCTTTAAATTCAATCAGAGAGTGATTGGTTATTCCCGTAACCAATCTTGTAACTAGGCTTGTAACCTTTACATCACTATTGCACCAGTAGGCTTACTCTGCCAGGTCAGTCTTTGCTGTAGGTTCACAGCTAAGTAAAGTTGATGATACATTTTCTCCACTAGCAGGGCGGCTAGCACTGTCCAGCACTATGAAAGCTAGCCACTAGGTTTGAATCTCCCAGGTCAACACCAGCTTGATGTCTCCATGTTTTGTGACTCAAATTTGTGGTATCTCCAGCAATGGGGTCTTACCATCAAGTTTTGGAAAGTAACTAAGAGCCATGGCCATAGCCTATAATGGTCAAGTATCTACACAAGCCCTATTGGCCACCAGCTCAAAAAGAGGTAACCCAGTCCTGGCACTGGGTTTTTTTTTTTTTATTTGCTAGCCTGAGGTATCCACTAGGAGCATGGCTCCTCATTTTGACTCACTGTTTCCAAGGGATTCATTCTGTCTTGGCAGTAGAGCATGGTGGGATAGCTCAGATGATAGTAATCTGAATGTGTGCTACAGGCTGGTGATCATGTGGGCCAGGAAAGTGAAGAGTAAGAAAGGAGACCTGTAGGGACATTGAAGGATTGGCACCTAGTGACCTACATCCTCCAGCCAGGCCTCATCTCACAAAATTTCCAGAATATCTCAAAATAGTACCAGCAGCTAGAGACAGACCATTTAAAACATAACCCCGTGAGGAGGCATTAAATATTCAAACCATGACACCAACCCTCATGGTTATGAGTTAGATACTCAGGAGGTCATAGAACTTCATAGCTTAAGAGCTTGTTTCCTGGGAGGGACAACCTTTGAGCCATGCACAGAATGAAGGGAATTTGGGTACAAGAAGTAGGTGGAGGAGGTAGGGACAGACCGTCAAAGGAGCAGTGTTCAGTGTTGTCTGTGGGCTTAGGGAGCGTGGAACAAAGGAGAGCCTTCACGTGGCAGAAGCATGGAAGCATCCAGAGAAGTGTTTCGTTCATGTGTTAGGAGGAGAACAAAAACTAGGTGGCATGAAGTTCTGTGTCATAGTAATGGGAGAGATGTCTTTTTAAATAATTATTAATCAGTGTGTGCGCATATGTGTTGGGCATAATATGTGGCACAGAATGCACGTGGACGTTAGAAGAGGATAGTTTGCTGGCGTCAATTTTATCCTTCTACTGGGTGGGTTCTGGGGAGCCAACTCAGGTCATCGGGCTTGGTGGCAGGCACTCTTTAACCTACTGAGCCATCTTGCCAGCTCAGGAAATGTCCTTTAAGATACCTGTTCGTAAGAGCCAAGAAAGATGGCATCTGGATAGAATCAGTGAAGGAAAGATGTGAAGAGAGATTGGGTGGGTTGGTGAAGGTGCCAGGGCGGGCTCACTGCAAGAGACTAGCCAGAAAAAGCAGTATGGACAGTTGTCAAGGAGATGAGAGCTTCTGGGAGAGAGGACAACAGAGGTGAAGGCAATTGAGGCGAACAGAGAAGGGGGGAAGCCAGGGGAGACACTGAGATGACCCATCACAAATATGTAAGTCAAGTTTTAAAGTGATAAAGAAAAATTTAAAATTTCCGAACAGTACAGTCATCAAAGGTATAACTTAGGGCCCCCCCCTTGTCAATTCTTTCCTCTATGGGTGTTGCAGAAATTCTTGGGGTGCATGGTTCAGTGTGAAGCCTTTAGATCTCTTTCTCTACATCTGGAGCAGTGCAGAAATATCCAGATGAAGATACAGATAGAGGAACATGTATGAATACAGACAAGATTTTGTTTTTATTTGCATAAATGGGGTAATGTGCTGTTCCGAAGCTCGCTCTTTCTGTTCACGTCACATAGCTTTAGAACTCTCTGCATGCTGGGGTGTTCTTGGAGCTCTCTAGGTTACCAAGCATCTGGGATGCGAGTTCTCGTGCTGAGTTCTTGATGGGCATTGAAGTAGCTTCTGGTTGTCATTGAAGAGCCATTGTGGTAATGTACTAGCAAACTCAGGAGCTTAGGTTAGAATTCTGTCAGATAGATGGGGGAGAGAAATTTTCTGGAGCACATGTTCTCAACCTTTCTGATACTGCAGTCCTTTAATACAGTTCCTCATCTTACGGTGACCCCCCCCCACACACAGTAAAGTTATTTTCATTGCAGCTGGGTGGTGGTGGTGCATACCTTTAATCCCAGCACTTGGGAGGCAGAGGCAGGCAGATCTCTGTGAGTTCAAAGCCAGTCTGTCTACAAAGCAAGTTCCAGGACAGGCTCCAAAGCTACACAGAGAAACCCTGTCTTGAAAGTAAAAAAAAATATATATTTCCATTGCTACCAAATAACTGTAATTTTGCCACTGTTATGAATCATAATGATAGGCAGGTTGTATGATATGTGACTCCTGTTAAAGGGCCATTGGACCCCCAAAGGGGTCGAACTCACGGGTTGAGAACCACTGGGCTGGCACTGGGGCTGGAAAGATGTCTTGGTTAGTAAATGCCCGAGTCGACCCTAACATCTGTGTCAAAGCTGAACATGAGTGATCCCAGAATTGGGAAGGCAGAGGCAGGATTCCTAGAGCTTGCTGGCCAGCCAGGCTCGCAGAGTTGGTGAGAGAACTTGTCTCAAAAAAATGGAAAGTGATTGAGGAAGACACCTGCCATTGACCTTTGGTCTCCACAGGCACGATTACATACATCCACATACATATGACCACACACACAGGCTCGGTTTCCAAAGCCATCCTCATTTACATCCTCAATCACCTCCTAGGCTGTTTTCCTCCTCCCTCTTCCGGTCCTGGATTTTATCAGCTTATTTTTTTTTTCCGTTTCTGCCGATCTGATTGTCAAATACTGCTTTCTCATTGTTGCTCACATTTGCATTTTCCTGATTATTAATGAGGTTCCTCTTTTCATATTCTTATTTATCCTTTGCTTTTGTTTTTGTTTCCAAGTGAGTTACCTGCTCATATCCCCTGCTCCTGTTTGATTATATGCCTGGGTTTTGTTTTGGTTTTTTTTTTTTTTTGATTTGTTGCATTTTGGTATCACAGTTTCCTCTGCTCTGTCTATTATGGGTTTTTCCCTTCTACTCTGTACCTTGTATTTAAACATTCTTTGGGGGCATATTTTAGAGAAGATTAAATGTAAAAGATGTATTTTAATTACTTGCCCAGGTTTCTTCAGGCTAAAAGGATTCCTTGACTCCTATTCTGAGAAGTTCATCTTCAGCCTGTAGGGTGTGTCTTCCCAGGCCTACCATTCAGATAGCTGTGTAGCTGAAGACATTTGGAGGTACACACCCAGTTTCATCTGGTTGCACGGCTGGTTAAGGCATAGTTATCTGGTGCTGATGGTGATAGTGTGGATCTGTGATGGCAGCTCTTGCTGGCTTCCACACTGCCTCTTCCTTGTTCTGTTCTTCCCAGTGACAGTCAAAGACTTGCCAAGTTCACTGAGGACATGCTCTTGTAAACTAAATGGCTTCCAGTGTTCTCTGGAACCCTGACAATTCAGGGGTAGTGACCTCAGGGGCCACTGAGAATGGGATTCTCAGATTTCCCAATTTGAAATGCAAAACCCTCAGATGAATGTGAAGTTCAAGTAGGCAATGAATACCTTTTAGTCCTAAGTATGTCCCATATAATATTCCAGCCTAACTTTGGCCCCTCAGCACTTACTTATACTAAAACAACCTTTATTGTAGAACTGAAGTCCTATGATTATTTGACAACCCCAGTGGGACAAGGCATGCTCACCCCTGGCTTTAACCAAAGGGTAATCCCATTAAATGCCCACGTGTTTAGGTTTCAGAAGGTGAGGTGAAGAGAGATCAGATGACTGGGCAGAGCTGAGATGTGCAATAGATGGTTTTGCCTAACTTCTCTGAGAGAGAGGAGATGTAACTCTCTTCTTGCCCCTCAGCAGGCTAGGGAAGGACATCCAGGAACATTGAGAGGAATGCAGAGGCAATCCCATGGGGAAGGCGGAGTGAGGGGATGGAAGGCAAGAGAGTAATGTGTGTTTCCCTCAAGTCTCTCATCACCTTAAATGGAGTGAATCCACATTAATTCAGATTAAATAACTATTTAATTGGCTCTAACTCCATTCCCGAGAGTAAATTCACAGCTCATATATGGATCCTTGGGCCTGTGATTACTGTGTATTTTACGCTACTACCCATGCTCTCATTTTGTTGGATACTTATTTTAAATTTTTCATCGCTTTATTGAGAGATACCATTGTGTGTGTGTGTGTGTGTGTGTGTGTGTGTGTGTGTGCATCTTGCATTCAGAGAACACAGCTCAACATCCTTCCCTTACTACTTTCCACCTTATTTTTTGAGACCAGCTCACCTTTGAACCTGGCACTCAACAATTTGGCAAGATTAGCTGACCAGCAAACCCCAAGATCTTCCTGTCACTACCGATGCCCTGTCAGCCCCCACCTCCAGCACTAGTATCGTAGTTATATGCTGTTGTGCCTGGCTTTTTACAGAGGTGCTAGGATCTGAACTCGGGTCCTCATGCTTGCACAGCGGGCACTTTACTAACTGAGCCATCTCGCCTGCTCTACAATGCACTGTCCTTAAGTGTGCACTCTGGGAATCTGACAAGCTAATGCATTCACTTAGAAATCAACGGAGGCCAAATACAGGCACCTCCATCACCCCAGACTTCCTCACTGCCCTTTGTTTAATCCCCCATCCCTCCCCCACCTCCAGCCTGAGGCAGCCCACTTCATAGTTGATTTATCTCTTGCAAAATGTCACCTAATGGAAAGACACCATATGATCATACAGTATCTACTTTTCCAAGCCTAGTTCCTTCCAGTGTCGAGGTTTTGAATTTCCCCAGTGTACTTAATCTGTAGTTCATTCCTTTCTACCAATGAAGGATATCCACCTCTTGGGCCCAATATGCCATAAAGTATTAATCTATAAACCTGTTGATGGAAATTTGCATTGTTTCAGGTTTCGGGCTATTCTAAGTAAAGGTGCTACAGAAGGAACCTTTGTGTCTTGTTCTTAGCGTGATCATTTGGGGAAATATCTAAGAATGAAATTATGAAGTGGATTGTGTGGTGCGTGTATGTTGAACTTCATTATGCAAAAAAAAACACCTGCTTAAATATTTTCCAAAGTGGTTATATCACTTTTTGTTCTCATCGGGGATAGGCAGTGGATATATCTTTTGAAACCTGGTATCCCCAGGCTTTTGGGTTTTAATTGTTCTTACAAGTCTCGTTGTGGTTTTAATTTGCATTCCCTGATGGCTGATGACAGTAGACATCTTTTCACAACCATTTGGATGTATCAGTTTAAGTTTTCTGGTATTTGTTTTCCTAATAGCTATGTGATTATAGACATGTATTTTATTTATATATAAGTGTGTATCTGTGTTTGGTGCTTGGGAGAGGATAGAGAGAGGGGAGAAGAGAGGAGGAGGAGAGAGGGAGAGATTGGTTGATTGATTCTTGCCTGTCTGAAGTCCTAAGCAGTGTCTCTTACTTTCTTCAGAAGTTGTGTGTTTTCCTATATCCATATTTTGGCTTATGACCCATTTGGAGTTATTATTTTCATAAGAGTCACAGGGTCAAGGGTCATTCTCCTCCAGGGGACCTCACACTTTTCCAGTGCATTGATGTTGTGACTAAGAAGCAACACAGCTGACTGCCTCTAAGCTCTTACCCCTTTTCAGTTTTTAATTTCCAATTAACATATATTTGTTGAGTTTCTGCCACGTGTTAAGCATCGTTTCAAATGCTGAGCACCGACTGGAAACAGGGAAGGAGTTTCTCCTCTTCTGGAGGCTGAGGTCTAGATTCAGGATACAACTGACCAAAAGATTTGCATATGCAATGGAACACTACTGTTCAGTCCTCAGAAGAAGTTAACTCTGCTATGTGTTCATCTGTTCGCAGCGTGGGTGGACCTGGAAGGCATGGTGTTGAGTGAAGTAAACCCAGCACAGGAAGACAAAGTGTCCATATTCTCACTTAGGTGTGGGACTGAAAAGGTTAAACTTCAAAGCAGAGCTCAGAATGGTGGTCTCCAGAGGCCGGGGGCTAGAGAAGATAGTGCCAAGGGATGTTGAGAGATGAGAAAAACAAAACAACAACAACAAAAAATGTAGCTACAAGAATAAAGTAGGCACTTAAACAAGGGAAGACAGGGTTAGGTACAGAAGCACAATAGCCTAGGGTGTGATGAGGGAGAGAGAAGACGGCCCTTGAGCAGAGACCCGAAGGATAGGACACGGGTAGGTTTCCCCTTTCTGTAGATATGCACCAAGGCAAAAACCTGCAGCCCCAGAGACTCCATGTCCATCTTGGCTTCCCCTTAGGGCTCACTGTTAGGACCAGGACCCCTGGTGGAGCCCATGTTTCATCAGAAGTCCTATCACCATCCCTTCTGTGTTCTTGATGCTGTCCACTGCTTATAAAGCTTTGTCTTAGCTGCAGGTGGTTAGGGATGATTTCAGCCGATCTGACTCCATCATCCTTTTATTTAATCCAAAGCACACTTAAGTGTCCTTGGCACAACACTAGACCCTGGGGAGACAGGGACGAATGAATGGCTGGGCCTAGTCCCTGCTTCAGCACGTGTAGGTGTAAGAGGAGGTTTGCATGCATCTGGGACATGAGGTCATTGTTCTGCAGGCAGGAAGTACCTAACAACAGCTCTTACTATTGTATGACTGCTGGGCTGGGTGCTTTCTTCCCAGGGGTGGGAGAACAGTCAGGCTGAATCTAGGCTAGTTTTGTAATAGCCCAGGTCAGAAGTGGTACGGATATGAATTCAGCTGGTGGAGGAGTGCCAGGAGAGTAGGAGCCCACGGTTTCTGACTTGAGCAAAGGGGGCTTCTGGTGCCATTCATTTCTGCAGAAGACATGGGAGGTTGAACAGGTTTGAATGGATGGGTAGCACGATGAAGGGGCCTTGGGGGACATGGTCGGGGTAAGGAGATCCTGGTAGAAATATCTAGTGCTGTGTTGTAAGACTTCAAGGTCTTTGCTCATGAATATGGTGTAGGCTGGATATCATACCTTGAGATCATCCACAGAGGCTGTGATGGACACCAGTGGGAGATTAGCTACATCAGGGAAATATCTAAATGGATGCTTTCTCTGTCCCAGGAACATTGCCAAGAGTTCAGTATGTTAGATAAGATGTTGGAATCCAATGCTCAAATTCATTGGGTTCAAATTTCAACACTACCACTTCCTAACAGAACAGCCTTGGGCAAGCCACCTCATCTCTATTTTGGCTTTATTTATAAAATGTTAAGGACCATAAACTTACCTCGTGGGGTATCATGAGGGATGCATCACTTGGTGCAAGCATCCTACTTGGTGTGCTATTATGCCATATGGCCAATGAATGTTAGCTGTAATATCTTTTAATTCCAATAAAAAATAGCAGCATCATTATCAATTTTATAGGTGTAAGAATGGCCAAGAGTCATGGGATCAGATAGTGGAATCATTAGAGTCCACCACGCAAGGATGTCTCCTTTGTAGGCAAAGCCCTGTACATTATTGAACTCTTGACTGACACCCCCTCTGGGCAGAGGTCACCCACCAACCCTTTCCTGAGCTTTCATCACATCTGTGCTGCAAACCACCAGCAGCTCCTTTAGACCTCAAACTTGGGTAAAGGGATCCCTGCAGACTAGCTCACAGGCCTTCCCCACAGGGGACACTGCCTAGCCTAGACCCAGCAGGCAGTTTTTGCCTTTTATAACCAGATCCTTTCTCTCCCAGGAATCCCTTCTTAGAATCTCCTTCCAAGGATGCCCCTGTTCTGAGCACTCCTGGCTCTCTGATCTTGGGCATTCTATGGAGAGATGTTCTTCCCATAGCTCATGTGCCAAGTCAGAATTGGGTGGTGCCCATCCCTGGCCAGGGCAGAGGGGGCAAAGATTTGTGCAGAGACTGATGGGAGTCTATTAACCATTCCCAGTGTCCTGTGTTATGTTCCAGGTGTCCCATTTGGAGAAGAAAGCTGGCCAGAGTCCTAGCCAAGATTGCATAGAGGCTTGGGGCTGAGCCAGGAGGGCAGACTTGCGGTAGGGAAGGCTGTTAGCAAATGAAGTGCAGGCAGAGGCACACCCTGTGACAGGAGCCTGATTAAGGAGTGGGCTGAGCGCAAGCCCAGCAGAGAGGCCAGGGGAAAGCACCAAGAACAGGCACATGTAGACATGAAGCCTGGCTCTGCTTCCTGCCTCCTCCCAAAGTACTGGGCCTCCCTGGCCCTCGGTCCCCTCTGCGGCAGCATGCATGTAACATTGGCTGTTCCTCACCAGGTTGCGTGAGGACTCAGGCTATGCCAAGGATGTTATGTATGGCTTCCCTTCCCCCAGAGGGTAGAGTCCTGCAGAGGACACAGCTTATGCAGCCATGGGAAGAACAAGGACTGAATGAGCAGAGTGTGGGCCTTGAGCCCTGGACACTGCAGCTGAGTGGAGGCTTCCAGGACTGAACCAGTAGTGGGCAGAAGTAGCTAAAGAAGGGACTGGTCGGTGCCAGCTTTGGGCTAGGCCTTGGATTGGATTTGGGAGGTGCCAGGTCAAGGAGGAATCCTTCTACCCGTGTGGAACTCCAGGCGATGGGCAGTTGATGCCATTCATGGAGCGATTCCAGCCAGAGTGTTAAGTGACACGGTCAAGGGTGGAGCTAGGAACAGCTCAGAAGGGAGTAGTTGATGATATTGGTATTCCCAAGAGCCTAGGATTAGACCATGTCTACTGTGTTCCCCTGGGGTGTGTCTTAGGGAGGATCCAGGCTCCAGGTGAGTACTGCTAACTTGGAAGGGAGCAGGACTAAGCAAGGCAGAGGCCTGAGGACCTTGGCCCCCATCTAGAGAAAAGCAAAGGCATCTGAACCACTGAATTGGTGCTTTTGTACACATCTCATTTAATTCTCCTGAAATCCAAAAATATTGCTTGTCCCTGTCCAAAGCCCTGGGAAGTCAGATGACTTACCTAGAGACACACAGTCAGCAAGTCATACCCAGAATTCTCACTTGGGTCCACCAGCTCCACAAGTCAGATCTTCCTCTCGCCCCCCGACTCCCACCCCAACCGCCAGTCAAGATACCTTCTCAACGATGAGGCTCTTCCACCCAACTGCCAAGGCCTGCCTTTCTTCAGAGGAGCCCTGGCTGCCTCAGGCCCTGGCCCAAATCTGTCCCTCCTGTCCTCCCCCAATGCCAAAGCATTAACTAGCAGCCCAGCCCTCCACCCCCAGCATTATGGACTCCAGTGTGTGAGAGCAATTGTTTACAGCTTCCCTCACGCTTGCTCGCATCCCTCAAACCCTCCAAAAGCCTGGCTCTAGGCTATCTTCTCAGGGAGGGGTGAGATGGTTGGGAAAGGAAGGCTGCCTAGAGCTCTGAGTACCCATGGAGAGAGAGTGGCAGCCAGCCCCATGGTCGCCCTCCAGGCAGCCCCTCCTCTGTCCCCAGCCAGTACCATCTTAATGCCTTGGCATTCATCTACAGTGTGTATTTGGTTTGAATATGATGGATTCCGAGAGCAGCGAGTGCTCTCTAACATGAGACTCCTGTCTTTGTCCAAACTGCCTTGTTTCCACTGACAGTTTCTATAATAAGCAAACAGAACACAATTGTGTGTCTGCGGTACTGTTATATTAGCGTCATCCACCTTTTGCATGGGAGTTCGGCTCAAGCAATCTTTTGAGAGGTTTGTTTCTTTCAGACAAATATAAGGCAAAGGGATGTAGCTCAGGTGTTAGAGTACTTCCTAGGGTGCAGGAAGGCCCAGGCTCAATCCCAGCACTGCAGGGTATGGTGCTATGCACCTGTGATCCTAGCATGAGAGAAAGTGGAGGCAGGGGGATTAGGAGTTCAGGATAATCCTGAGGTAAAAAAGAGAGTTTGAGGTAAATCTGAGACTCTGTCTCCAAAATTTAAAAGGTCCTCCGGAATTCCACCACTATATCCTTGCTGTTCCCACTGTGGTCTGAGGACCCAAAGCTTGAGTGTGGATCGGGGCTGCATAGAAATACAGACCTCAGAACTGAGCCACACGGAGGATGTCAGAATCCATACTTGCTGGATCTCTGGTGACTTCGCGTTGCCAGGGCAGCCCGGCTTTCATCTGAGGGAGGACTGTGGTTGGGTGCAGGGGTTGAGATTGCAGGGTTCCATCCTGCTGCTCCATCCTGACTCGGGAGCAGAGAGGCCCTGACTTCTTGTTCTTAGCAGCCCTGATTATAGGGCAGCACTATCCCTCTGCCCCCAAGATGGACACGTTTCCTTCTGCTACTGGAAACAGGTACACAGGAATGCTCTCTCTCTTTGGGGTACCTTTCTCTCCTGTCCAGGGGCCCTTTGCCCCCTTGCAGCCTATCTGGTGCAGTGAGGTAGTGACCAGCTCTAGGGTACCCCCTCTTCCTGTTTTCCCAGTGTAAGTGCACATCGCCACGCAAGGCTTTGTGTCTTCTGGGGATTAAACTCTGGTCCTTGGACTTGCTAAGCAAGCACTTTACCAACTGAGCCATCTCAGTCCCCAGGCTGAGTCTCTTCCAGACTCTCCCCATGCCCTCTGCTTCCCAGATGTACTTGACATCCCAGAAGCCACTTCCCCAGCACATCCATTATTCAGCCATTCAATGCGAGTTCTGCAAGCCTCTGCCAGGTTCTGTGTACCAAGTTGAGTTGGCAGTAGGTGCAGTCACCTCACTTCAGGTCCTGGAGGACCAAAGGCTGCAGGATAGGTAACCCCTCCCTCTGAAATTTGTTAATGAAAACATTGAGGAGTCAGTGACCTACCTGCTTAGAGGCAAACAGCTCAAAGGTAGAAGAGCAGGACTTATTTTTATTTTTAATTAATTAATTTATTTTTTAAAACAGTCTTTTCTCATTTTACATACCTATACCAGGCCCACTCCCTCCCCTTCTTCTGCTTCCCGCACCTCCCTCCCCCACTCCCTATGGAGGTGGCTTCAGATGCCAAACCTGAGGCACAGAACCACTGTGTCCACTGGAGGCAGAGGCACCTTGCTTGACCTCCAAATCCTCTCACGCTGCTCCTCCTTCTGAGCTCCCAGCTCAATGGATAGACCTTCTGCCTGAATCAGAAACGGTGGCCTCTGCCTTCTCGTCCTGTTTATCTCCCATTATTACCCATACCAGCCTACTTCTCCATCATCCTTGCTGGCCCTGACCCCGGACTCCATCCTTTCTCACCTGGGTACCCCATTAATTGTTTTGCTGTATTCACTGTTGCTCCTGACCGACCATTAGATGGGATTCCCAGTCAGCTTGACCAAGTTATCCCTCATGGGCCTCTCTGGCCTCACACACTGAGCTTTCTTCTTTGGCAGCTGACTGATCCTAGCCCCTGTCCTCCCAGGTATCACCCATCAGTTCCCTCTGACTGAGGGATGTCCTCAACCTCCACCC
>PVIU01004635.1:87182-124259 GCA_004026605.1 Ondatra zibethicus
TGTGTGTGTGTGTCTGTGTGTGTATGTGTGTGTGTCTGTGTGTATAGATCCACACCACCGTACCCAGTCGCACCCAAGGTTTTTTGTTTTGTTTTGTGGATGCTGTGGTCAGGAACTTACATCCCCGGAGTTAGCAGTGGGGTCTCCCAGCACCCCGCTCCACTTTATGATGACATGGTCATCATGTCAACAGTCATTTGTCTTCTTCATGCGGCTGAGAGTTGTAGGAGGCTGGGGATCTGCCCACCTCTGGTCTTCATTGTGTCCCCGGCACCTAGCATTGGCCCAAGCCAGAAATAAGTGATGAGCGAATAAAAACCAGGGGGCTTGTGAGGTCAGAGAGCAGTCATGTGAAAGCATGCTGCCCAGGTTCTCGCCCCACACAGGCCTTGGGAGGCTATCACCAGTCTCGAGGAAGCCTTCCATGGTGCCCAAATAGGGATGGAAATTTCATGTGATTGGCGTGGTGACTACAAGCAGCCGTGAGAGGCCAAGAGCTTTGAGGGCTTCCTGCACAGCCAGAGGGAACAGACCAGCTGAGAGAATCGCGGCTGCGAGTGTCTGTGGGTGGGGGCTGAGAGCAGCCGGAGCCACGGCTGCTTACGCCTGAGGATAAGACCCACAAAGAGGTGGGTGGAGATGCAGAGATCTGGTGCTGAGTCTGGCAGCTGGGAGTCAGGCCCAAGCAGTCGCGATGGAGGCTGGAAAGAACTGGGAACAGAAGCATGGACGCATATTCGGGCCTGTGGACTTCACTGACCCCAGGTCGCTCCCATCATCCTTCTTTGCTTCCTTTGAACTCTTCACCCAACCCAAGTTTGCCAGCGTCCCCAGCGGTTCTCTCTTGAGCTCAATGTCCTGTCCACATGCCTGAATGATCTCCTAGGACTTGTCTTTATTTTCCCCTTGTGGGTCAGCCACCTCACCTAAATGGTCCTTACCTCTACAACCTGGCCTTTGCACATGCCAGTCCCCACCTTGAAAAGCCCTCCCCCCCTTCCCTTCAGATATTAATTCCAGTATCACTTTCTCAAAGGGCCTAAGTCAAATTCTACTTCTCCATCCTCCATCATGACTTCATCCTCAAGAAGAGGGTTGATGAGGGCACCTTTGTGAGTATGTGTTGGGCTTTCTGGAAGCTTCTATAAAGCATGGGTTTAGCACCATGATCTAGAATCTGGTATGCAGCAGATGCTCATATTTGGGGGATGAGCAGAGGTATGGAGGAGCCAAAGTAATGGCTGATTGAACAAAGCTCATTAATTAGGCACCTATGGTATACCAGGCCCGATGATCAGTCCCCTCCTAGCCAGTTTGATTGTGCGTTCCCAAGCTTTTTTTCTGTCTGTCCAGAGAATTGAAAGACCTGATTTACTCTGCCAC
Source organism: Ondatra zibethicus (assembly GCA_004026605.1). Lineage (NCBI taxonomy): Eukaryota > Metazoa > Chordata > Mammalia > Rodentia > Cricetidae > Ondatra > Ondatra zibethicus. The sequence goes on from PVIU01004635.1 coordinate 88,566, forward strand.
AGTTTCTTTTCACCCAGCTCCAGGCCTCAGCATGGAAGGAACCCTTGACCTCTAGGCCTCAGTTTACCTGTGCTAAGAGAGGACTTTGCTCCAAGATGATCCTGAGGACCAACTGTGTCAGATGTGGCCCTCTGTATCTGTGGTTTATTTCCAAGGTAGTTTTATGACTTCATTCCAGGACCAACCCTGTCCTCCCCAGGAGCCTGAACTCCTAGAGCAGCCTGTGACCTGGCTGCTGATGCTCATTGTCATGGCCACTAAAGAGTCCATAGTGACAGTTCTTCCTGGTTCTGGGGCACACACTCCATCTGCCAAGCTGCCTACAAGAATCTTGCAGTTTTGGAAAGAGACACATCCCCAGACTCAAGCAGACACCGGAATCTCAGAGACTCCAAGGAATTAGAGCCTTTAAAAAATGTCGCTGCTGAATCCCAGGCATTGCTCTGAACTGAAGCTCAGGGAGGTGAAGGAAGTTGTCCAAGGCCACACAGCTAGTTCATGGCAGCACTGGGCTTTGGACCCTGGCAGGTGGTTTCCAGGGCCCTTGGTAACACCTGTGTCATAAGTCTGAGAATCAGAGCACAGCCAACCAATATACACAGACTTCAACACAACACACATTCTCTCTCTCCCTCCCTCCCTCCCTCCTTCCCTCCCTCTCTCCCCTCCCCTCCCCTCCCTCTCTCTCTCCCTCTCCCAGTGAAGATAGTGCCTCTGTGCTCAACTCCCAACTCAGCCCCAGAATTAGCCAAGCTGCTTCCTGAGTTCCAGTGCGGCAAATGGAACCCTGAACTATCCACGCCCTGAGACTCCCAGGCAGGTTGAATCAGGTTGAGACATTCTGCTCTAAAGAGACAGTGACCCTGATCCCATGACTCAGCACCAAAGGCCCCAGAAGTACCGGCCAGTTGTCACTTTTGAAAAAGGCGAGAAATGAAATGTGTAAGGATATTACTTTTCATCTAAAATCCGGTGATCAGAGCACACGGACTTCAGGACAGATCTTGAGTGACATTGGTGGGGTTGCTAGGGTGAGCGTGTGAGGTCAGGCGTCCTCATTAGCCAGGCTTGGAGGCAGTAGGGGTGACAGCAGAGAAGTGGAGAATGCAGGCTGAGCTTCTTGCTGTCTGGAGGTCATCAGAGCTCAAATCCAGCTGGGCATCCTCAGAGCAGGACTACTGCCAGGCGCAGTGAGGGTGTCCACAGGTGCAATGGAAGAGGCCTTGTTGCCCATAAATCCTTGGCCTGCTGGGGAGGCAGGGCCACAGGTGGTCATGTACATAGCACATGTGGACTGTCTCCATGTGTGCAATATCCTATATTTAGAGCAAACCAGATCTTGGTTGTCTGGAATTTATCATCGAAGGAATCTGAGGTCTGGGCAGCCAGACATTGTGTGGGATTCCCTGACTTACTCAGTGTGTGTATATACATATGTGTGTGCATGCACACGCACACATGCATATGCATACATGCTTATGTGAACATTTGGAAGGGCTCTGATTGCATGTCCTTTTTAAAAAGATTTCATTTCATTTTACTTTATTGCATTGGTGTTTTGTCTGCATACATATCTGTGTGAGGGTATTGGGTCTCCTTGGAACTGTAGTTACAGACAGTTATGAGCTGCCATGCAGGTACTAGGCATTGAACCCAGGTCCTCCGGAAGAGCAGCCAGTGCTGTTGAGCCATCTCTCCAGCCTGATTGCATGTCCTTATACGTTCAGATGGGTTCATCCATTTACATCCATACACTTGCTGAACAGTTACCATATTCTAGAACCCGTGAGTGCTAGAGATAGAGCCAGGAGCCAAACAAAGTTTATGTCCACTCTGATCCAGGAGAAAGTCAATAAACAAACAGATGCAGCCATCCCAGGCATTGTGGTTTTGTGTGCCATGGACAACCAAGTTCACTAAGGAACATACAGAAAGATTGACAGGAGTACTAGTGGGCAGGACCCTAAAGCCATTAGCATCCCTTGGTGTGGACCCTGAGCAGATTGCAGAGCACATGAAGGGTGTCTCTGGAGCCATCATACTTGGAGAACAGGTCTAGGCGAGGTGCCTTAGAGACCAGGCCCTCTCTGATGGGCTGTAAGCTGGGGATAGACATGGTGGACCTTCCTCTCCTCTCCACACCCAGCCTGTACTGGCTTCTGTAGGGCAGACTGGAGTTGGCTGGCTCTGGGCAGCTGAGTGAAGCTCCAGCAGTGAGGAATGCCCAGCCTGATCCAGCTGAGCTGCACCCACCCAGTACCCTCCTTGGGCATCTTGTGTGGCTCACAGTGGTGGCACCATCTATAATGCCCTTGTCTCATAAGGCACTTAAGAAAGAAGGTTCATGCAAATGAGCTAGAGTGTTCAGTGGTAAGGGTGCTAATCCTGAGATGACTTCTAGGAGAAGCTTCTGGGACCCAGTGACTTCGCCATGCAGCATGGGAGTCAAGTTCTGAGATAGTCCTCGTGGTCCCTTCTGGTCCTTGAGTTCATTTTCATACTTCTGCTGGTATTGTCTTCAGGGCTGCCATATGCCCGAGCAGCGCTTAACTCTTGACCTTGGGATACTGGTCTCCTGGAGGACACATGCAAGAAAATCTCTGCCACTAATCAAGCCTCAAGACAACAGGAAGTCCACTTAGATGTCTTTGGGTCTCAGTTTCCTCATCTGTGAAATGGAGCTAGTCACCTCCACTTCTGCAAAGTTTTGACGAGCTACGACAGGCAGGGCGTTCAGTCCATGCAATACAGCTAACTCCTTGGGTACGCGCCACCATCTGACCTGCTTACATTTGTGCCTCTGTTGCCAAGCATGGTGCCTGATTGCAGAAGCAGGCTCAGAAGAAAAGCAGAATGAGCAAACGGTGGGAGGAATCCCTTCCACTATTGGGGTTCTCAGTTTTGGGAGCCACGTGAGATCTGTGCGGGCCCACATGACCCACAGACAGCTCTTGCCAGCTGCTATAAAGCCGCTGCCAGCACCTGGCCCTCTGAGCCTCTGCATTGTGTATTTGAGCCTTTGATATACGGAGGATGTTTGCCAAGGGAGAAAAATGTTATTGGACATTTTTTTGGTGGTTGTAAAGATTACTTCTTGATGAAAACACACACAAAGAAAGGCTTACAAGCTGCCCTTAAAGTAGGCAGATGAATAATGTGTGTTCGCAGGATCCCAGCCATTGCTTGGGGCTGCTAGCTCTGTAGACTCTGGCTAGGCTGGAAGAAGCGAAGCCACAGCCACTCGCCCAAACTGAGGGCAATCTGCGCTAAAGTCGGAGAGTCCGCAGTGCCAGCCCTTTCCACCTGGCTCCTCTCAGCTTGTCTGTGTTTGTCCTACAAAGGGCCCAGCCCTTTCTCTGAGGTCTGATCTGGTCCATGTCCCCTTCGCAAACTAGAGAGAGTGCCCACCCCTTAAGCATGGGCTAGTCTTTCCCATAGGAGACCCCCGAGTCTTCAGCCAGCTCCTGAGCCCTAAGTGGTACATGGTTGTCCCTTTAAGGATCCTCTTGATCTGAGTGCAGTTTCCTGAGTTCTCTGCATGTAAGAGTCTAGTGTGAAGAAAACTGTCTTCAGGCAGCTGCATACTCTTCACTTCCGGGATAGTTCAGCCTCCTCGTTTTATTGGGGACTTGGAATCCCTTGGGAGACACACCTTAGGTGTCTGAGGGCGCTCCCAGAGAGGTTGAACTGAAGAGAGAAGACCCACCCTCAATGTGGCAGCACCATCCCATTGACTGGATCCCAGAACAGCAAACCCCGGCATCCCCTGGTTTATTTCTGATCTCCCTGTATGCGAGGAGCCCCAGCCACGTGGTGCCGCAGCCAAGTTCCGCCATGCCATCTCCATGGTGCACTCTGCCCTCTTAAACCGTAGGCCAAAATAAGTCCTTCCTCACACGACATGCTTTCTGTTTGGTGACAGTGACCAGGAGAGTCAACTACAACATCCCCCACGTTCCTCACATACTGTCCTTCCACTGACAGGCCTTGTCTAAGTCAGCCTAGGAGTACCTGAGGCCTGCGGAGCCCAGGACTCTATCTCTACAGATGCCTGAACAGTGAGGGGCAGGGTAGTCCCTCCAAGGTATGTTTTTATCTCCATCTCCTTGCAAGGATCGTGCTTCATCTCTGCAGTGAAAAGAGATGTCCGCTCTTTTACTTCCAACTCATGACTGCCTTGCGGGCTCTTCCAGTCAGCCCACTGCCTCCTAAGGCAGATAGTAAATGCTGGGTTCCGGCCTGCCTGAGCCTGGCATCTGGTTGAGGCGGGCTTATAGGTGGCCAGGGTTGAGGTAATAACAGGTGGCTGGGAACTGGGATGGGAAGCGTCAGGGAACAAAGCTCGCAGTCCTTGGCTGCTTATGTGGCACTGTTTCTTGTCATTGAAATGAATCTGAGGACACCACAAATGTGTTCTCTTTCAGTTTGAGGCCAGAAGTCCAAGATCAGCCTCACCAGACTGAGGTCCAGTTGTGGGCGGGGCTGGTTTCTTCTAGAGGCTTGGGGAAGAGCATATTCGGTCCCCTTTCCGCTTCTTAGGTGATTGCATTCCTTGGCTTGTGGAACCCCCAAGTAATTCAAACTGGATTCTAAGGTTACATCTTCAACCATTGACTTGAATTCTCTAATTATCCTGCCTCTCTCTCCCAAGGGTCCAAGTCATCCATCTGGATAACCCCAGAGCACCCTCCCCATCTCAAGACCCTGAATTACAGCTCTGGGGTTCTTAGCACAGACCGTCTCATCCCTAGGTCTGGTATAGGTGTGGATAGACATATCTAGGTGGAGTGATTATGAAGCCAGCCTCAGTGTGAAATGGAAAACTATGAATAACTAGCCATTAGACAAAGGCATTCTGGTGAGTTCTGGTAGCACTGGCTATATAGCACTGTGCAGAGAGGCGGGGCTGGACTTACCCTGACTCAGGTGCAGCAGGCAGGGCCTCATCCTGCCCAGTTCCTTTCCCCCTCTACTCCCACCCACCTTCTAACCAGGCCAGCTTCTGCTTAGCTTCCAAGACCAGGTGAACTCACTTTGCAGCCCTTTCTCAAGCTCTGCCCATGCTCACAGCCCTGAATCCCGTCCAGGGCTCCGGTGAGTCCCTGTAGATCTGCCCATTCCTCCTGCCCTGCTCCTGGCCAGGGGTTTTCAGGAACGTAGCCATACTGTCCACACCCAAGCAGTGACCTTGAAAGATGCTGTCCTAGGGAAGGTGGACGTCACGAATATTTGCTTCCTATGCAAGAAGCGTCAAGCATCCAGTCAGGTGTGCGTGTCTCTCTCCCCAGCTGACGCTCCAGTTGTCCTTGCCTTCACACATCTTGTAGAGCTAGAGCATGTCACCAAACCCCGTGACCCCCAGGAGCCCTAAAGAAGAAGCTAAGTGACAGAGGGCACCAGGTAGAGGCTGGAATTCTGGGAAATATACTCAGTCCAGCTTATCCAGCTGGAGATGGGACCAGGTCTGCCTTCCTAAAAGTTCCAAAAAGTTTAGAGTAAGCATCTCTCTGCTGATCTCTGGTGGGGGGGGGGAGCTTCCGTTTTCAGGGATGTGAATCCTGGAGCTGCCTGGAAGCCTGCGGCTCTGCTCCCACCCCCACACAGTATGGGAAGAATACTAGAATGTGTCCAGCTTCATACTCTAGCGCATCAGGAGGGAGGCGCAAGCCTGGCTCTGGACTGCTGGAGACACTAACAGTCCTCCTGTCCATAAACATTTGAGAGGTCGGAGGAAGATGGGCCAGCCGTGAGCATTCATTTCGATGAGGCCACTTCTGCCCATCCTAGGGACTCAAGGACTCAAGGTCACTGCTGCCCGTGTCCTGTGTGGAGCCTCCAGGGAGGACAAAGGCAGGTGTAGGCCTGCCGCTGCATGTTAATCACTCGCCCCAAGCCACTTTCCTCTCCAGAAGGTGTCCTTGGCTGTGGTCCTCCCCTACGACAGCCACTTCAGAGCTCTCCTCAGACACCACAAGGGCTGCCATAACGACAGTGATAATGGCTCCGATAATGATCATGGCGCTCGTTTGCGGAGTGTTTAAGCGGGTCAGACACTGTGCTCAGTTCCTCAGACACATTATCCCAATCAGCCCTCCCAGCAGTCACATCGTTACCAGCCTGATTTCACTATTAAGGAAACTGAGGCTGGGGAACGACATGGTGGTGCAGCTGGCTGGCTCCAAAGGGCAGCAGCGTGGACTCTGGTGAACAGCATGTATCTTACAGTTACGTAGATCTCTGTGACACTTCAGAGTTTGCCATCTACCTGCTAAATATCTTCACAGCCCTGGTCCTGGAGCTCCGGGAAGAGGGAGACAGAATCCAGGCAAAGGGGGCAAAGGGCCCTTCCTTAGTCACTCATAGCCTGACTAGACCAGGGAAGTGCCTGAGGAGCAGCCACCTTCCTTTTGGGGAGGGCCCAGCTGCTCTCTTGGCCAAACATCTGTTTTGCCCTGGCAGGCAAAACGGTGAAAGGGATGTTAAATTGTCTGCTCCTCTGTGTGCAGGCCTGAGCTTCATCTTGGATATTAGATTATTTCTTGTTGCTATGGCAAAAAAACAACTTAAGAAAGGAAGCTTTTATTTCCACTCACAGTTTGGGGTTAAAGTCTTCTCATGGCAGGGAGGGGGTGGTGGGAGGAGCATGAAGCAGTTGGTCATACTGAGTCCACAGACAGGAAGCAGAGGGAATTGAATGTTGGTGCTCAGCTTGTTTTTTCATTTCTTTTCAATCCTAGACCCATCCCAGGGAATGGCGCCACCCTCAGTTAGGGTGGGTCTTTCCACTTCACTTACCCTAATCAAGACTCTCCCTTATAGAGTTGCTGGAAGTTTTATTTGTTTCCGTGATTTTAGATTTTCCTTGCTTCTGGTATCTAAACCAGGGATTGGGGGCCGGGAGCAGCAGTAGATGTGGGTGGTGCCTGTGTTTTAGCAACTGAGCATGCTCCAGCAGGGACAGTCTCACTTGGGCTGCTGGCCTCCTGCAGGAAACGGTGCAGACAGAAAGGTCGTCCTTCTGAGACTCTGCTGACCTTGCTGGAGCTTTCTGCTGCTGCACCCCCTAGCCCCTCTGTTTATGCTGTTTATGCTCCACAGTGATCCTCTTTCACAGGCTAGAGGTCGGAAAGAGTCACTGTAGTAAAGCCCAGGAGAGTAGTCTGGCTCTTTCAGGGGTAGGCACTGGGTTGAAGCACCCACACCACCTAACCTGGCCCTGGTGATACTTCTACATTGGGAAGCCCTAACTTGCTGTTTAGCACCCAGCTGGTCACAGAGAGGCAACTTGTTTTAATGAGGACCCTAGAAAGCCCTCCGGAGGCATGTCTGTGGACCAGTGATGTGTGTTTGGTATGGGGGTTGGGAGGAGAGAAAGTGGCATCTGTGGAAAAAGAAAGAAGTCAAGAAAGAGAGAGCTAGGTCTGGCGGGGGAGGGGCACTGAAACCTGAGCTCACCTGTGGATGCAGGTATGCTGTGTGATATCCCCACCAGGGCCTGCCTGCCTTCCTTCCTTCCTTCCTTCCTTCCTTCCTTCTTTCCTTCCTTCCTTCCTTCCTTCCTTCCTTCCTTCCTTCCTTCCTTCCTTTCGTGTGTGTGTGTGTGTGTGTGTGTGTGTGTGTGTGTGTGTGTGTGTGTGTGTTGCATACATTTGTATGCCTACATGTATGTACTGGGTGTCCTCTTCTATGACTCTCCTTACTCTTCCTCCCTTGAGACAGGGCATCTCACTGAACCTGGAAATAGGCTGGCAGGCAACCCCAGCAGTCCTCCTGTCTCTGCCTCTCCCTGCTTCTAAAGCACTAGGGTTGCAGGTTCCCATGTGACCAAACCCTGCTTTTATGTGGGTGCTAGAAAGTCAGCACGGGTCTTTGTGTACATGCAGCAAATGTTCTTAACTACTGCACCATCTCCCCAGCTCCTCTCAGGCATCATCCTTTTAATAATATTTCCTACTCCATAATCAGAAGTTTGGACATGTTGATGCATGCCTAGGATTCCAGCACGTGAGAGATGAAGGCAGGAGGACCAGGTGTTCACCGTTATCCTTGCCTATAAAGTGAATTGGAGGGCCAGCCTGGGCTCCTAACACTGTCTTTTAAAAAATCAGAAGAGTATAAATTTTGAGGAAAAAAAATGTTTTGGTGACCTCTTCAGACCTTTGATGATTCAATAGATACCAGACATGAGCCATTTATGAAATATTAAAGTCAATTCTCCTGCCTTGGCTCTTCCTCCCACAGCCGTGACCAACGTTCACAGGGAATTGACTAGAAGCTGCAGAGTCCTCCCCAGGGTTGCCACACCCTCCTCAGCCTCTCTTTCTCAAAGAGACAGAACCATGCAAAGTCTTTAAATCTGTCCTCTGGCTTAAAGGCTGGTGCCACTCCACAGGGCTGCCCAAGCCACCTGATGCTTAGCGAGAATAGAGATGTGGCTCATAGCTGTACCCTGGGCGTCTGTTCCCAGAGACGGGTGTGTTCTCATGGGCTCACGGTGCTCCCCCACTGCCTTTTAAACTGTCACCAAAGTATCCATTCCCACTCAGTGAGCAATTCCTGCCCTGGCTTGAAACATTTGCTGAAACCATTTACCCAATCATCTTTTCTTGTTTTCAAACACCCATGCCTCGGAGCCTCTGACCCATCGGGCGCCCCTCCCTCTCTCACCCCCAGCTTCTGTTTTCTACAAGCTCTCATTTCCTCAGCTCCCTTACTTACTCCCCGCTGCAGCTCCCACCCTGGCCAGTGGGCTCGACTTGGCAAGACGGCTTTTCTAAGTCAAAGCAAAGGTTTTCCATCGGCGGACACTGCACAGTCAGAGTCACGCACAGCCCCTCCCGCAGCCTACAGTGTGAGGGTCAGCTAGGTTTCCTTGCTGGCGGGGATGCTCCCACCACATGCCAGCCTCCCACGTGGGTGATCCAGACTTGGCATATTTAGGAATTATGATTTGAGCTGGAAGTTCATTTGCGTGGTCTATACCTTGGAGATTTTAATCATAAACGCAGACATTGTCTGCTGCTGCTGCCCAGGCGTGTGCAGGTGGGGCTAAGATTGTCAAGGGTTGTGTCTTAGTCAGGGTTCCTGTTGCTGTGAAGAGACACCGTGACCACGGCAACTCTTAGAAAGGAAACATTTCATTGTGGTGACTCCGTTACAGTTTCCGAGGTTCGGTCCATCATGGCAGGAACCATGGTGGTGTGCAGGCAGGCACGGTGCTGGAGAAATAGTCGAGCAACCTACATCTTGCAGGCAACAGGAAGTCGACCAACTGTCACATGGAGTGAAGCTTAAGAAAAAGACCTCAAAGCCACTCCCACAGTGGCACACTTCCAAAAGAAAGTGTGGCCCAGATCCTCAAGGTCTGGATTAAAGTTGTGTGTCATCCAGCCTCCTCCAACAACACTTCCTCCAACAAGGCCACACCTCCCAGTAGTGACGCTCCTTATGAGTTTATGGGGGCTACCACAGGTTACCATGCTACAGAAGGGCTGCCAGGAAGCTGTCCTCTACACCAGAGCCCAAGATCTGACTTTATGGAGGAGGGAACTCCCTGGTAGGTCTGGGATCCGTGTGGATTCGGATCTTGCAACATTTCCTCTCTGACGTCTTCTTGCTTGTCCAGAGCAGGTGTGTGACTTCCACCATCTAGCATGTAGAGGCTGTGCTTCCTGTCACTTCCTGTCCCCAGCTCCCATACCCATCAGACCATGAGATGCTCTAGGCAGGAACTGTCCCCCAGGTCCATTGTTGGTCTTCGCTCCATGGTTGATACAGCTATCAGCACTGAGATTAGCTTTCTGGATAGACAACCTGAGTGGTCACCCAGGGTACCAAGGGCCTTGTATGGCTCCATCCCCTACTGCTGCCATCTTGGAATTCATGGTCATGCTTTAAACAATTTCGCCCTACACTTCCCTGGGTTCTGGGCCCTGTATATTTAGTAGCCATTTCTGTCTACAATTAATAAGTAAGGATCAGTGTTTTGTTAGGCCTGGGTTTCTGATGTCAGCTGAGTACGAGGTGAGAAGCCCTGAAGGCAGGCATCCCAGCTCCAGAGCCCTTTGAACAGTGCCCAGCTGGCTTGGGTAGATGGGATCCTTCATTACCACCCTTGAGGTATGGCGTTGCCTAGTGTAGGTTGAGAAGGAGAGGACCACGTGCCCTTAAGCGGACCCTACAGCATGGCCCTCTGCCTCCTTGTGGTGGCCTTGTGTTTATGGTGCTAAGCATAGCATGTGTTTGTCCCTGGCATCCTCTCAGAGCCAGACGGTGAGAAAGCCAGACATGACAGGTTCTGACGAGGCTGCACAAATAAGAGATGACGTGGCACCAGTAGTCCAAGCTCTTCATCAGGACTCGTCCCAATAAGTCCTCAGTGGGGAACAGGAAGAGGACCAAAGGAAGAGGGTGGGGGTAGGAAAAGTGCCATGACAGGCTAGGTGCCGCCAACTTCAGGTTCATGCACTCCACCGGGCGAAGGCAAGGGGACAGAGGAGACACCCTGGCCATGTAGTAGCCCTCTGCCTCTACACCTTCAAGGTGCAACTTGTGTGTTCCTTGTCACGTGACTCCCCAAGCTTCTGTTAAGGTCTCTGTGGCTTCTCGTGTTTGAACAAGAAATTTGTTTTGAGAGCAAGTCTCCCATCACTTGGCTAGTTAGGGATGAGCCGGAGATAAGCCCAGGCATTCCGGTGTCCCTGGGCCTTCTGCAGCCAGGAAGCCCCACCCACAAGGAGGGAGCAGATTGAAGAGAGGAGGCTTGGGGTTCTCAGCAGGGAAGTAGAGGGGCAAGAGCCAGGTTAGGAGTGGAGTGATGAGTGTCAACATATCAAGGGGTGTGTGGAGCCTGGAGTAGAAGAACCTGGAGGATTTTACTCTAGTCGGTGTCTCTCTCTCTCTTCTCTCTCTGCTTTTGTCTCTGTCTCTGTCTCCCTCCCTCCCTCCTTCCCTTCCACCCTCTTCCCCTCTGTGTGTGTGTGTGTATCTATGCACGTGTGTCTCTCTCTATGTATGTACATGTGTATGTGTGTGTTTGTACCTGAACATGTGTGCATGGAGAAGACAGAGGCCAACTTTGGATTCCTCAGGCACTGTCTACCTTGATTTTTGAAGCAGAAGTTCTCCCAGGCCTGAAACTCACGAAGGCACGGCTTGCTTACCAACCTGGCCTCTCCCCAGCTCCCCAAGACTGGTGTTACAGATGTGCTATTACACTTGAGGGTTTTTATTGGTTTGGTTTGGTTTGTTTCGATGTGGGTTCTGGTGATCAAACGCGGGTCCTCACACTTGCATGGAAAGCACTTGATTGAGTCAGTGCCCCAGCCCAGTTGCTTTCTTTTCAGCCAATTCTTACGTCTGTACCCTGCCAAGTACAAGGAGGGCAGAGGTGATAGGCAGTGTTGGGCACTGATGATGTGCTGACCCCACGCCAGGGACCATGTGTCACACAACTGACACACATCATGTGCATATTCTCGGGCAGCCCCAAGAGGTAGATATTGTCATCACTCCATCTTATGAACAGTGAGGGGATTAAGTCCTACATGCAGCAAGTGGTGAAACTGAGATTTGAACCCACCCAGTCTTGTGATACTCACTCCCTGGTCCCACTTCCACTGCAAAGTTTGCTGTTCAAAGTGGTTGTTCTGAGCCTCAACTGAATTTTAGAATGCCCTAGGAGACCTTCAGTAATCCTGGTGCCAACCAACAGGCATTCACTGCCAGTGAGAATACACAGCTATACAGCCAACCACCTTGACAAAATGTTTGGTCTTAAAAAATAAAAAAAAGGAAACACACACCTCCCCTATAATTCAGCCATTCCACCCCCAAGTGTTTCCTTAAGAAAGATAAACATCTGTGTCCACCCAAATAGGTGCACTCGGATGCTGATGACTTGACCTGTAAGACCGGAAGTCTGAAATTATGCAAACATTCATAAGCAGGTCGATGGATAGCCAGAGCATGGTATGTCCATTCAGCCAGTCAACAACAAACAGGAAGAACAGCCAATATACCACGACATGGATGGGTACCAAATGAATTATCCTGGGTGGAAAAATCCAGACCCAAACAATGGTTGTCTTTTTTTTTCTTTTTTTTTGGGGGGGGTGGGGTCAAGAGGAGTAGCTGCATCACCTAATCCTCCTCGTCTTTTCAAATAGTGCCACTTTACTTGGTAACTAAGCATTCAAATATATGAGCCTATGGGGGTCTCTTTCATTCAGACAACCACAACTGTTGCCATAAAGTTGCCTTGGTCACTGTTCTCTTGCTGTGAAGAGACACCATGACCAAATGGACTCTTAATAAAGGAAGCGTTTCACTGGAGGCTTGCAGTTTCAGAGGCTTGTTCCATCTTCGTTGTGGCATTAACATCGATGCAGGCAGGCAAGGTGCTGGAGTAGTAACTAAGAGCTACCTTCTAATCCACAAGCAGGGAGTCATGGCATGGCCTTTTGTAACTTTAAAGTCCACCCCCAGTGACACTTCCTCCAACAAGGCCACACCTCCTAACCCTGCTAATCTATTAAAGTAGTGCCACTTCTTGGTCACTATGCATTCAAATTTATGGGCTTATGGAGGCCATTCTTAGTCAAACCATCACAATAGTATGTTTCCATTTATGCAAAATTCAAATTCTAACAGTTGCAAACGAATTAAGAGGGAAGGCAGATTTGTGTTGTCTGCACATAAGATACTAAAATTTATCAGTATACACCTACAGTGTGTGGGGCTTCTTGTGGGAAGTTATAACTCCAAGGGAATTATAAAAGGAAGGAAAATATTTCTGTGCTTAGACCTCGTACTGGACCAAATAAATCAGTGTTTAGGAATAGAGCCAGGCAATAGTCAGAGAGAAGTGGCAAGGCGGGGCCAGGAAGACAGATGAGCCAGGAGCATTGCTTGCCTTGAAAGCCTGAGGACTGGAGGCTGGGCCCCAGAACCCCCATAAAAACCCAGACTTGTAATCCCATCCCTGGGGAGCTGGAGACAGGCAGATTTCAAGGTCTCATTGGTCAGCCTGCCCACAGGCCAGTGAGAGACTGTGTCTCCAAATAAAAGGGCTAATATTTTATTTAATAGATCAAGAGGAGGAAACATCAATCCTCTTTTCCCCTCAATGGCAGCATCTGCGCTAGCGCAGGGGCGGAGCCTTCCTTCTTTCACTCGGGTGTGAAGCAGCTATTTACTGAGGGCCAAATAGGTGCCTGATAGACCTTCAAGCACTAAGGATCAAAACAAGTGAAACAGACTCCCTCTTTCTTAAGGAACCTTCTAGATAAAATAAGTGATGTGATTATATGTCCTCTGGGACATGTTAGACGCTCAGAAATTCCATGAAGAAAAATGGGCACCAACATGGAGGTGGGGGCCAGGGCTTGTAGTGCTGAGCCCAGGGAGGGACCTGGAAAGAACTCAGAAACAGAGAAACTGGTATTTGAGGTCATGCCTGAAGGAGATGAAGGAATGAATCGCCTTGATTTGAGAAGAGGAAGATCCTATGCAAAGACCCTGGGGCAAGAGCATCATGTGTTGGATAACAAGAGGACAGAAAGAGAAGGGTCAATTTAAGGGACCCCAGCAGGTCTTGGCAAGGACTCAAACATTCACAGGAAGTTGCTAGGGGCAGCTTTGCGACTTTGAACAGAGAGATGGCGTTACATCTATTTCTGCTGGGCCTTTGCAAGTCAAGTTAATCTCATTTAAAATCCCCTCAGTAAACCCAGGCTGCATGCGATGTTCAGATCCTGGTGAGCAGGTGGGTTTGTACAGACCGAACTGCGCATTTCCCTATTAAATTTTGATGTGACTTCCAGAACCCCAAAGCCTTCTGGGTAAGAGAGCAAACCCCTCAAATAGCAGTACTGCCCACATACAAAGTCCGCTTCTCCTCCCCAGGGGCTGCTCCTAGGCGGATCCTCTCACCCTCATTAAATCTAGAAGCCTGCAAAGAGGGAAGGAGGCATGCAGGGGAACTCTCCATTGTAAGCCAGCCTGCCTGGCTTTGCAGTTGGAGTCCTGAACAAAGGAACTTGTGCCTTCTCTTCTCTCTGGCTGAAACCACTGGAACTCGCTAGGCTGATTTCTGTTCCAGCCACCGTCAACAGCTACAGGCCCATTTATAGAGTCCACACTAGGATCTGTGATGTTTGCTTTGTTATCCGCATCATTCAGTTCATTTCTCCAGATGTCTGTGAAAATGAGACCCGTGGGGACCAGAGAGGAGCAGTGTATTCCTTAAAGTCGCACAGTCAAGGCAAATACCCAGGTCTGTCTGACTCCCGAACTATGCTTAGAATCTCTCTGTGACATTGCCACCCCTTCTAAGCCATCACAGAGACACTGGCATCCATTGCTTTTCCAATGGAACAGAACGTGCTAGGCTAGTGGTGAGCCCACCCATATAGCCCTCCATGGCTTAATGGCACACCTGTAACATTTGGGATGGGTGGATTCTGGTCAAGGCTGGAGGAGATGACTGAGTCGCAGAAGGGTGCCTAGCACACCAGCTGAAAGCCTAAAGTGTCCTTTGACACCTCAGCAGGGGCTGACACAGGAGGTAAGCCTGGACAGGGCCACCCCTGACCTACATAGCTCTCATCCTCAGTTCTTTCGGAGTCCACTGGTGAGTGGGGGGTGCCAGGGAAGGGCCGTTGCTGTCTGTCGCATATAGATGGTGTTTAGTTCTAGGCCCAGTGCTGGCCCGGAATGGGAGAGAAGGGCAGGAGACAGAAATAGTCCTGGCCAAAGGTTAGCTGGGTCAAAACATGGAGCCAATAAAGGACAGGTTCGACCCCTAGAAACCCCTGCTGCTGTGGGTGTCCTCCCGGGATTGCTGCCTCCCCAGGCTCATGAGTTCTAGAGTCACCATAGAGTCTCTGTCCCCTCAGTCAGTGGGTGCTTTCTGACGTCCTACGTGCTGATTCAGAGTGGCCCCGTTCATTGAGGGTGAGGCCGCTGACTGCCCAGGCCAGCCTCGTGACTGTCCCTCTGTAGGAGAAAAGGTCCCCACTCCTTTCCTACCTTCCGGTTTGCCTATCCATACCTTGAGCCCCTTGAAGGTAGGACCAGGGTCCGCCCTCCCCCACGCCCCCCTCAGCCCCCCACCCTCACCATGTGTCTCTGGCCTCAGACTACTTCATATGGTACTAGCATAAGTTCCTGCAGGGTTAAGGAGAAACCCCAGTTCTGAGCCAACGCTCTGATGATATCCTTGCGAGTGGGCCCAGCACTGGAGGATCTTATGCACTGAATAATTGAGGGGAGCCAGAGTCAGAACAGACAGGAATTTCTCAAACCTCTGACAGATAAGGTCTTTACAGAAGACCTCCCCACGGGTTGGCCTCTGGGGAGTCCAGTACTGATCACAGTGGGAGAATGGCTGGGGTAGGGGCACAGCCTGTGCAGAGCAGGGCAGATAGAACGCATGACCCTGGCAGCACCAGGCATGACCTAAGTGGGCCAGGAGTAGAGGCAGGCAGAGCAATCTTCACAGTCCAACTTGATCGTCTGAGACCCAGAGGGCTCTGTTATCAGGGAGCAGGATTTAGACAGAGGGGAAAAAGTCAAATTAGCAGACAGAGCTTGCTTCATTGGTTTGATGTCTGTCCAGGTCACTAGGACCCAGCATGTAGTGATGAAGTCCCTGCCCACATGGGGTTGACTTCTGGGACACAGCCCACCCGGGTCAGCCAAATACACATATGGTTCTGATGATGAGGATGATGACATCCACAAACGCAAGTAGGGAGAGGGACAGAGAGCTGTGACTTGCATCACGGCAGTTCTGGGGGCTACCTAAATGAGCTGACCCTAGAGCAGAAACCCAAGGGATCGCCACGGAGTGTCTAGACACCACAGGGCCAGAGCCAGTGTGGAGTGTGGAGCCTCTGCAAGCTCCCACAGAGGGTGTCAAGGGTATCCAGAAGAAGGGAAGGGACCACCAAGGTTAGCTGCTTTGGTTTCCCAGGATGTGGGACTTGTGGTCCTAGACCTGGTTACATCCCAGGGAAACCAGGACAGATTTGGTCACAGAAGCATAGCAGGAGGAGGGCCTGGCACATGAAGGCCACCCTGCGCTGTTGGGGAGGGCTTTAGCAATGGGAAGGAAGACAGTGGCTCATTTCTGAGGAGTAGATTGCCTGGTGCTGCACTCAACATGAGAAAGGATGGGGTGAGCACCTCACCCTTGCGGAGCGAGGGGCCTCTGTGGTCCCTTGCATTGTCAATTAAGCCAACAATGCCACAAGATCAATGAGGCATCATTTGTGGAGACTGTTTTACTGTGACTTTGACCCTGAGCACACACTGTCTGACACCCAGGTCATCCTGAGCATGAAGCTGTGAGTCACTTTCACTGGGGACCTGTGTCAGAAGGTCATAGGACAACAGGAGAGTTGAGGCAGAGGGACAGTTCCCATGCTGTGTGGTAAAGGCCTGAGCATCCTTGAGAATGAACATGTGATTCATTCTCAGTGGATCAGCCTCTGACTGCTTCGTAACAAATACTGCCTGCCTGACCTGCACTAAGTCTCAGGCTTCCGCGAGTTGGAAGTCAGAGCCATCTTGGCTGGGTTCTCCTTTGAAGATCCAAGAATCCCCAAGTGTCACTGGGGCCAGGATCTTGTCAGGAGGCTTTGGGGGAGAGAGTCCTCTCTCCAGGTCAGGGGACTGTGGAAAGAGTTCAGTTTTGAATCACAGCAACTTGCTTCTTCAAGGTCAGCAGACAGCAGAATCCTTTATCCCTTTGGATGTCTGCCCTCTGACCCATTGGGACTTAACTAGATCGGGTCAGGCCCATGCAGGACAGCTTCCCTCCCCATTAATTCAGAGTCACCATCAAGAAGGGGGTATTGAATTACGTATTCTTCCCCTTTGCCATATATCTTTGCCTAATCATGAGAGAAATACCCCATTATAAGCATGGCTGCCACCATACCTAGAGAGGGGTTTGAGGGGTGGGACTCAAGACTGGGATTCTTAGAAGCCATTTTGAATTCTACTCACCATACTCACAACATACATCCCTGTGTTTAATCCTCAAAACAATCCTAGATATACATGGTTAGCACCCGCATTGTACAAGGGAGGAAACTGAGGCAGAGGGAGGGTATGTAATAAGCCTAAAGTCCCACAGTCAAGCTGACCCAGGCCTTTGCTGAAGCCTCTTGGAGTGAGAATCTCTGTGACAGGGAGGGGAAGGGAAGAGAGAGGAGCACACCAAAGTTCTCACTGCTGTTTCATAAAGCGTTGCCATGGAAACCCTGCATGGAGCATCACTTAAAGAGCTGTTTGATTATTTTTGCGGGGTGGCATCTGCAGGCGCAGAGCAGCCGTGCAAACACACGCGTACGCTGTGGCTGAGTTAAAAGGTCTGACAGCAGGCGCATGCCGGGAGAGCCGAAGGCCCGTTGGTAAGTGGATGCTCTCATCGGTAGGACCAGGGCTCTGCTCTGTGTCCTCGCCGCACAGAACCGGATCAGAACCAGGCAGGTTAAGATGGCGGTGATGCTGTCAGTCTTCAGAGAACATCTGCTCTCAGCTACTGTCTCTGTCTCCAGCTTTGGTCTTCCGTCTAGAACCCTCATCCTTCCCTGCCCTACTTTCGCCAGGCCTCTCCAGCAGCGGCAATGGAGCCTCAGCCCCACAGGATGAGATAAGACAGTGTGGACCCTCAGAAGTTAATCTCAGCTACCATCAGCCATGAGACTCCCTTAATGGCTTCCAGCTCCCATCAGGACACATACAGTCTGGGACACTAATGATTTTGCCTCTTGTCTTAACCCCAGGGCTGACCTTGCAGATGGCTGAGGCTGGAGGAAGTCCAGGGTGGCAAAGGATGACAAGATGATCACTGTGACTGCCATCTAGTGGGCTTTAGTGCCAGACCCCATGCGAAGTGCTTTGCCCATGTTCTGTCTCATTCTCTCCTGTCAGTCATTTCCTCCCACACGGACTGGGTGAGCAGTGGCTCCGGAGCATAGGGGAAGCGGTGAGCTGGATGGGGTCCCTGCTCATATGATGGACACTAGGAAGTGCTGTGTGAATAATTAAAGCAGAAGCAACTTGTGCAGAAGTCCACAGGATGTGTGTGGAGTGGGAAGGCTCTGGACATCTGAGTCAAAGTTTGTGCTGAGGGCAACATACAGCAGAGTCCCTGCTCTGTTTTGTGTTGCTGGTATAGGCTACTGTGACCAAAGGCAACTTAGGGTTAGAAAGGGTTTATTTTAGCTTACACTTCTAGGTCACAATTCATCTCTGAAAGAAGTCAGGGCAGGAACTGAAGTAGAAAACATGGGGGCTCAGTACCAACTAGCTTTCTTATACAGTTCGTACCTGTTTGCTTAGGGATGGTATTACCCACAGTGGGCTGGGCCCCTCCCACATCCCCCATCAGTCAAGACAGTCACAGACCTGGCTATATACAGTTTGTACCTACCTACTTATGGATGGTACCACCCATAGTGGACAGGGCCCCTCCCACACCCACAGTCTGTCAATCACAGACCTGGCTACAGAGTGGTTTGCTCAGTTGGGCAGTTTCTTAATCGAAATCCCTCTTTATAGGTGACTCTGAGCTCTGTCAGGTTGATAGTTAAAAGTGACCCACAGAGGCCTTGAGGAACTGACCTCATGAGTCTGAGAAACAGGATAAAGGGACCCCTGTATGGTGGGAACAAGGTGAGAAAAGATCATAGGTTCCAGAGAGGTTGGCCAAGAAGACTCTGGGTTTGGGTAGGGTTGGCAGGTTTATTGGAAAGGACATAAGAAAAGCTTTCAGAGTGATACTGGCAGGGAGGAGACATGTTTAAAGTGTCTTTTCCAGTCTTGGCTGCTGGGAGGAGCTTGATGGTAGGCATGGTTGGGTTCTGGCACACAAATCTCCATAGACCTGGGCCACCAGGAGTTAAAGAGATGTATGCATTCAAGCATGGTCAGCCAGATGGTCTACTAGCTTGAATTCTGTCAGGGAAAAGAGATGCTTCTGGACCATTCTCAGCTTAGGAGTGTCATTGGGGCAGGGATAACAGAGTAGTGGCCCTGCCAGCTCTTCTCCGCCCAGCCTACTGGTGCCACACCTGGCACTCCAGGGTCCATGAATCCTGTCTACCCTCCTCCATTTAGTGTGAGCAGCAAGGTGGCTGGAGAGTCTATCAGAGCTGGACTGTAACCCACACTGTGTAACTTAAAGGTGGCTTGAGGTGGCTGGATACCTGCCACAGTGTGGATAAACCTCAGGGCTACCCCTACGAGGACAAATGCTATGTGATTTCACTCTTGGGAAGTGCTCAAAGAGTGGCATTTGAGAAAGAGAAAGCAGAAAGATGAGCACCCCATCGGTGGGGAGGGGAGACAAGACCGGTGGAGCCTAGAGATGCTACTGGATGAATGGAGGCCACCTAAACACAGTCAGCACCACTGACCTGAGCACCAAAGTGGACAAGACAAAGTCCTCTTTGATACATATTTCACGATAACCACACAAGAGTCTTGGCCCTTATGTTGTAAGAGACCAAGCTAGGTTTGAGTCAGGCCCCAAAACTCAGGCCTCATGTGCTTGGCTGCCCCAACACCCCACTTCCAGAAGCAGAGGTCCCCAGCATGAATGAGAGCATAGCCATGACACCAGCACTGGCTAGGGAGCAGTCCCCACCAAACACTGGTGTAGGGTCCCAGCTTGAGCTGCAACATTTCCTCCCCTCCACCGATCCCTGCCCATCCTGTGTGCCTAGTCTGGTACCAGCCAATGGGATACTGTCCTCAAGAGAGTGACAACAGGAACTGAATCAAAGGCCAGCACTTCTGTTTGTGGGACAGTGGCTCCTTGAACAAAGCAACTCTTTATAAATGAGGTTGTTGTGGTCTGAATGCGAATTGACCCCCGCCCACTCCCCGACGGGCACAAGTGTTAGACCCTGGATGGTGGCACTGTTGAAAACCCTCTAGAAGGTGGAGACTTACTGAAGGAAGTGTGTCACTGGGGGAGGGAGGCTTGAAACCAATAGCCCAGCCTCACTTCCTATACCATCCACTTTCTGTTTTGAGTAGACATAAGACAGAGACCAGTCCCACCCCACCAGCATGAACCTGCCTTCCCCTGCTCTTTCCCCAATGGGATGGGACTGTATCCCCTAAACCATGAGCCAACACAGATCTCCCTTTTAGTTGCTTAGTTGGGCACTTGTTCCCGGTGGAAACAAAGACAGGTGCCGCCGTCAGTTCCACACACTGACCTGGGACAAGCTCTATGCACGTTTTGTATCACTGTGTGTGAGCACACATGCTCATGTGTGTGTGTGTGCATATGTGTGCAGGTGCACACACATGGGTACAGGAAAACATGATTGTGTGCACTCTGAAGAGAAAGTAGGGCATCATGTGTCTTGCTTGTCTCTTCCTGAACCTGGGGCAGCAGGCTCTCGTTATCCCCTTGTCTCCATCCCCCACAGCGCTGGGATTTCAGAAGCACATATGGCCATGCCCAGCCTTTTGTGGGAGTGCTGAGAATTCAAACTCAGGTCCTCATGCTTATGTAGCAAGTACTCTTACCCGCTGAGCCATCTCCTCAGTCCCCCAGTACATAATGTTTTGTTGGTTTGAACTGTGACCTACAGCACAGATGCTTCCATTGTGCCCATTCTACAGATGGAGGGATGGAGGCCATGTAACAGCAAGAGGCTCATGCAATGCTATGAAATGGGGTGCAGATTTCAAGCTTGGCCTGTTTGCTTCCAAGTTTTGGTGCCTTCCTCCCTTCACCCAGGTTAAATGGTAAGACCAGTTAGGAAGGTAGGAAGATATGGGCTGGTATTCTGCTCTTGGGGACAGTTTAAAGGGATCCTGGAATGAACATCCTTTGCCCGGACCCCAGGGTGCTCACCACTCAGCCTCCTGTGCAGCAGCTGACACTGCTTTTGCTTGACAAGTCACAACAAAGCCTGGTACACTCCTGCCCCGCCCTGCTCAGGCGGCACCTCATGAGGGAGAATAAGATAAAACAGAATCAAGCTGAGCTCTTAATTGACATTGCATCTCCGGCAGCCCCTTGGTGATGAATCATCCTGGAATCGGTGATGAGTCTGGTGGAGGAGGTGGAGAGCTGGGCGGGGTGGCTCAGCAGCCAGGTTCACCAGGGCACTCCTCTGTGGGGTGAGGGAGGCAGGGCTTACCCACTGGTGGGGATTAGGGACCACTGCCTAACTCTCTGCTTTTGAGAACTAGTTTTGGTTTTGGTTTTCCAACATGGTAAAATATCCATAACAAAATCTGATCATTTGAAAGCACCTATTCAGGGTCACTAAGGACATTCACATGGCCATGCAGTCGTCACCGCTGGCTGTTGTCCTCACTAGAGCATCTCCATTCTTCCCAGTCAACACTGCATCCGTGAGACCTGGCTCCCACTTTCCAGGCAGCCACCATCGTGTCCCTTGTGTCTGGGAGCTGGCTAGTTTCTGGGACCTCATGGGAGCTGTATCTTATAATATCTGTGACAAGCTTGTTTTACTTGGCATGGTATCTTTGGGGTCCTGCTCTGCTGTGACACTTGAAGGCACACCCTTCCTTTTCAAATTTGAACAGCATTCCACGGTACAGACAAACCACACTCATTCATCCTGGATGGACTCTTTTGGTGTGACTCCCGCCTACCTCATCTTTCACCCCAGCCTTGACCATGACTGTCTGTATTGTGGGAATCCGTGTGATCGGGGTTCATGAGTGTCACCCGACAGGACTGCCATCTGAACAGTACTTCCACATGCCTCACCAGATCTCACCCGGAGCCTGGAGGTCTCCATGGCGATCCGTATCCACGGGCTGTGGGAAGAATGGCAGGGTGGAGTGGTTTTGATTCCAGACGATTAATTCATGCTGCTGTTAGTTTCCTCATCTGTAGACCTGGGATCTTTACATGTGCCGCGAAGCCGGCGAGGGGACACAGGAGTCAGCAGCAGTCACTCGCCCGTGCCAAGCATCCTGGGGATGTTCAGTCTGGACCATCCAACCTGATCCCTGCAGCTT
The DNA here is from genome assembly GCA_004026605.1 of Ondatra zibethicus. Lineage (NCBI taxonomy): Eukaryota > Metazoa > Chordata > Mammalia > Rodentia > Cricetidae > Ondatra > Ondatra zibethicus. The sequence continues at coordinate 110,595 of PVIU01004635.1, forward strand.
CTCTGAGAAATTGAGACTGCAGGACTCTTTGGGTTCTCACCCAACAGACAGCCATGCTGGGATTCTGCTTCTGGCCAATAGATGTTCATTTGCAGGAAGCACCCAGTACTGAGGCTCAGTTCATACTTTTTTTTTTTTTTGACATGATCCTAGCTGGCTACAATGTCAATGAAATCGATTCATTCCTCTCAGAGAACAGAGTGAGTTCTCCAGGCAAGGTCCTCATTAGGCCTCAGTGTTCTGAGTTTAGCTCTGGGCTGCCCAGCTGGGCAAAAGCAAGAGGGAGCCAGACCTGGCTCGGAGACCCTGCAAATACTGAAGAGTATTTTGTTGTTGTTTTGTTTGCTCATTTGTTTTTAACATTTCTCAAAAGATTTCTGGTTCCCAAAATGTTAGAGGCCTTCCTGAATCTAGCCCCTGGGCCCTATAGATCCAGTCACACTAGGCAGGACTGACTGTGGCTGGCAGGAGGAGGTGAGTCTGGAGCAGGGTGGGAGATGGTTTGGGTCATGTACAGTGGAAGAGTCTGAAGGTAGCAAGGGGCTGGAGTCAAGAGGATGGTTTGTCCTGGGCTTGACTGCAACACAAATGAGCCAATGACCCTTGGGACAGGGGCCTGGGAAACAAGCATGCAACAGGGCTTCTGTGATCCTGGGTCAGGGCCAGCTGCTCTACCTGGAATGCCAGCTCTTCTCTCCCAGGACTACACTGAATGCTTCTTTCAGGAAACATAGCTACCTCATCTCTCCCCACAATTCCCAGGGCTGGGAGTCGCTTGCTAGGGAGCTGGTGCAGCACCAGGCAGCCACAGAGGGCAGGAGGGAATCTAAGCCCTGATATACAAGTCCCCTCATGAGTTTTGGTCCATGTTTCCCCGGCCACTTGGGGTCGATGGGACTACGTGCTTGTTCTTCTGAGGCCCAAAGGAGACTTTGCAGCCTCAAACCCACAGGTCCCCATCTGGCTCCATGAAAGCATTGCAGATCCAAGCGATACCACCTGTGTGGCAGGGACAGCTGCCCACTCCAGCCCTGGGGCCAACTGCTCTCCCCAGCCGCTGTCCACATTCTCTCTGCTTCAGCTCCACCCTACGACAGAGGCCTGGCATCTCCCAGGGAGCTCCAGGGTCTTAGATGTAATCACAGCCCAAATTTGTTGAGCGTTTACTTGGTGCCAGGTGCTGAGATAAGCACTATGCCTGGTCTGTCCTACTCAATCCTCACCACTGTTCCCTGAGCCGAACATGGGGTGTCCCTGTGTCATCACGATGAGGCTGAGATTCGGAGAGATACAGCGACTTGCTATTTACATCGCAGATTTGGGATTTGAACGGAACCGTGTGCTCCCCTGCTGAGACCCCGGCAGTGGGAGCACGGAACCCAAACCCAGGTCTTTAGGATGGAAGAGCTCTTCTCAGACCCGTGACCTTCATGGCCTCCCAACCCTCACAGACACCGCACCAGCCCATGGATACTTGATGTGTTCCTAGGGTCTGGTATGAATCTTCAGACTATTCCAGAGCTCAGACACATTCCAGCAGGCTTGTGAGTGTGGGGCCAGTGACATTGGCTTCTAGTGGGAGAAACACCTGTGAGGAAAGATGATGAAGTGTGCTGGCTGGACAGGAAGGGAGAGCGCTGTGACGTAAGCACAGATTGCTTCTGTGGATGCAGGGAGAGGTGGTTTGGGTCTCTTATCAGGTATGTGCATGAAAGAGACAGGGATGCAGGTATTGCTCCAGGTAGCATCTGCCTAACATGCGTGAGCCCCTGGGTTCAAACGGAATTGCACACACATGCACACGACACACATTCCCCATACACACACATGCACACACATCTGACATCCCTTCAGAGAAAGTGACAACCTGGTGCTAAAAGGTTGGGGGGAAACTAAAGAGTGGTGAGGGAGAGCAGGTGTGTAACTTTATTCTGCATGTGTCTGTTCTTGACAACTTTATATGTGCTTATAATGTACTATGATTGTATTCACACTCCCATTGTCCTGTCTTATCCCCGTCTCACTTTTCCTAACTAGTCGTGTGAGGGGGGATGGGGGAGAGAGATCAATTCTTGTTAACTTTAATCAAGGCTGACTGTATGAGCACAGGTAGGGGGGCTTTTGACTGTAACACAGGTGATGCCTAAGAGGCTCCCCCAACTGAAGAAAACGACTCCCTCTCCATTTGTCTGTTTCCCTGCGTGCACAATTATGTCCACACTCATGAGTGAAAGGGTACCCTGGGGATGGATCTGTGCGTGTGGCATGAGATCGTAAGGAGGCCTGGGCAGGCGTGCAAGTCATTGGTGGCTCTTCATAGAATGTCCTTCTCCGGGGTAGAGCCTATTCTAACCCCTGCCCCTGTGACCCTGAGGATGGCTCACAGGAACTCCACCTGCCACGGAGCCTCCATGAGGCCTTTGCAGAAGCCACTGAACACTGAACGAAGATGAAGTAACAGGCAAGAAAAAGCAAGGCCTGTCTTTTCCTCCACTGTGATTCTTGAACTCAAACTGCTCACTGAGTTCCGTCTTTGGCCCTCTTGAGGGACCCTTTGTGCGCAGAACCTTGAGGCTGGTTCCTTACTGAGAACAGCAGCCCTGCCCCTCTCCACCTTTCCCCGCTATGGTACGACAGGAGAGCCATGGCTGAGGGCAGCTTGGGCATGTGAGGAGAGCCGGCAAACCTTTCTGATTTTGTCTCCTATGATAGGGAGAATCCCCCGCTCTGTGTTATTGTGTGGTTTAGAAAGGATGGATTCAGGGTAAAGTTGTGTAGTCAGAGGCTGCCCGTTTGTTTCCTGGCCACCCAAACCCAAAATAACCACACAGAAAGTATATTAATTACAAGACTGCTTAGCTTATTAGCTCAGGATTCTTATTAACTAACTCTTGCAACTTGAATTAACCCATTTCTATTAATCTGTGTATCTACAAGAGGCTGTGGCTTACTGGTAAGGATCTGGCGTCTGTCTCCTTTGGTAGCTATAGGGCATCTCCTCAACTCTGCCTATTCTCTCTCTCTCTCTCTCTCTCTCTCTCTCTCTCTCTCTCTCTCTCTCTCTCTCTCTCCATACACACACATATATACGTATATACAGGCCAGTAAAGATGCCTGAAAACTAACAATGGTGGCTGTCTATATCATACTATATTGTATCTGGTCAGGAAACTTAGAGTAATGGATGCTGATGTTTAACTTTGCTTTCTCCTTTTCATTCACTCTGGGACTTGGCCCATGGAGTGGAACCACCCCTACCCAGGGTGAGTCTTCCTGCCCTAAATTAAGCCAATCTAGGAACTCCCTTGCAGACATGCACAGACCATTCTAGAATCTGTCAATCTGTCAGTCAACACTGGTCATATCAGTTTCATCCCACAGTTTCTACGTTAGGCACAGAGTGCCCATGTGGCTGCTTGGCTTACATTTAGCATTATTTCACAACAGGTCCCTTTTGGCCTACTTCTTTGTGAGCTTTATGCCTAGACAGACTTCACAGTCCCAAGGATGAGCATGTGGAGTGAAGGAAAGTTGAGCAATAAAAGCTCAGCTTCCTTGTAGAGTGACCAGGGGGAGGAAGTGGCCTCCCTGGAAACCTCCTTTACCTCACTGTCCTTGGGCCCAGCCCAGGGTGCTCTGGGATCCCAGCCTATGCTCTTCTAGTCCCATGGTGCACTCTTCTGAGCCAAGCTCTGATTCTTCCCCTGTTCATTTTCCTCCTTTCCCCTGAAGAAACTGCCCCAGCTCTTCTAGAGATCAAACTCTTGGATGCATAAGGAACTATGCCCCTCTGGTCACAGTTGCCAGATTGACAAGTTAGAATATAAGATGCCCCAGTACATCTGCATTGCAAAGATCAAATCGAGTTCACCATACACGTAGCTCATAAAAGGATTCTATTTATGCTAAAAACTCATCTGTGTTTTTATGAAACTCAAATGTCACTGGTTGTCCTTTGTTTCATTTGGGAGCTCTCTTATGGGGCCTATGGTGTTTCGTTGGTGGTGCTGTCCCTAGAGAATTAGAGGTGACAGAGAGGAGGACATAGGGTGAGGAAGCATGGAGGATTCTGTTATGATGTCTTCTGTGACCTCACTGGTCAGGTGACAGATCAAGTCTCTGCTTGGCTAGGCCAGAGGAAGTGACCAAAGAGAGAATTACCGATGTGGGGCAGCAGCACAGAGTGCATGAGTCCCGGGAGGTCAAAGTCAGTGTATGACAATGGCTGCAGTACCCAGGTCAGTGACTTAGGTTTCAAGCCCAGCCTGGTCCTGATCTGCTGTGTGGTCTTGGGCTCCACCCTCTCTTCCCGCACCCCCACTGATCTTCAATCTCCTTCGCCTATGGAAGGAAGACAGTTAATAGTATATCTATGTGAGATTTATGTTAGGTGAAGTTTGACATGACTCAGCCGGTAAAGATGCCTGACATCAAACCCACTGACCTGAGTTCAAAACCTGGAACCCACATAGTAGAAGGGGAAAGAAATGACTGTTGAAGTTGTCCTCGGACCTCCATATGTGCCTTATGACATGTGAGTATCTGCACGCCCGGACGGCATCACACACACACACACACACACACACACACACACACACACACACACACGCAAATAAGTATAAAATGTGTTCAGGTGAAGCTCTGAGCAACACACCAGGTTGTATTAAACATCCAACAGCTCATGAGACTCCTCCTGCTTTTTAGGTTGTGGTCCATTGACTCTCTAGACCCTCTGCTGTGTTCAGTTAAAATGGGGTTTCTAAGCCCAACCTGAGCCATAACAGTGAGAATACAAGTCATATACCCCAGACCAGGCACAGGTCAGGCTGAATATTTGGTCCTTCAGGGGCAGCTGCCTACAGCCTAGGGGTCCTCTGGCCTATTCTTATAAATAAAATAAGGTTTGACTGTAGTGCCAATTGCCAGCTTTCACGCCACAGGGAAACTGAGCCATTGCAACAGAGGTCATATTTACTAGCTGGTCTTTACAAGTTTGCCAACCTACCCTTACAAGCTTACCAATCAAACATACATATTAACCTACATATATCTTGTACATACATGCACAATATAATGCATATAAATGACATGATTTTCTCATTTATAGAATGCATAATTATTTATATTTAATTCACTCAATAATACTTGTGTTGCCAGGCAGTAAATCATAGACTAGCTGTGTAAAGAACTCTATCCCTACCTCTCCACGAGTCTAGAGTCTTGTAAAGAAAACTCACAGGCAGGCTCTGTTGTAGGGAATTTGAATGAATGAATGAACACATGAGTGATGTAGGAATTGACATGTAATCAAAACTCCAATATAACTCCACAGAAGGCCTCCAAAAGCTCCAAGCACTTACAGTGTGGACTTATGTAAGTCTAAGATGAGTGAAGTGACAGAGGAAGCCTACTTAGTTAGTGGGCCATGAGTTCCAGGATTGTGGAAGCCAGTTACCACAACCAACCATTGGGACAATACTTTCTATTCTATGAAGACATTCTCTTGAGGGATTTTTGTGGTTTATGGTAAGACACCATATTAATAGGGGTTCTCTCAAGATACAGAACTGATGGAAAACGTACGTACGTATGTACAAAGGGGATTTATTAGAATGGCTCAGAGATCGTGGCCTGGGTAGTCCAACAATGACTGTCTCTTATGGGAAAGGCCAAGAGTCAAGAAGTTGTTCAGTCCAATGAGACCTGATGTATCAAGAGTCTCAATCTGGTGCTGGATCCCCAAGGAATTCATAGAAATCTGCTGGTCTCCAGGAAATGTTAGAATCCTGAAGAAATGGGTTCTAATACCAGCAAAGGGACGCTTCAGCAACAGCGTAGATGAACTTGTCAACAAGAATGAGGGCAAAGAGGCAAAAAGCTTCTTCCTTGTCATTTATGTGGGCAGATTTCAGGTGAGTCTTTTTCCCTCAAATGATCCAATGAAGAAAACCTCCCTAGGTGTGTTGAGCTTGGGTTTTAGTTGATTCTAGACATAACAGCGTTGACTACCATGATTAGCTATCCCAGACACTGAGGATGGTGATTGATGTTTCATAGAGGAAGTGATGTTTAACTGGGGTTTTGATGGATGAGTATGCATTTGCTCGATGGTGAATTGGAGAGAGAGAAGGTGTTTGGGGTGCCTGTGCTTTAGAATGGTGGTGATGGTGGGTACGAGACCCGGAGCAGGGAGGAAGACAGAAATGTCTGCAGGGGTCAGATTGTAGAGGGAGCCATTGCAGGGGTCAGATCACAGAGAAATTCTCTATTTGGCTTTATCCTTAGAGTAAGAAAAGGTGTCCAAAAGGTCCTTTCTTTTCCTTTACTCTGTGTTAATCTTCCAAATCATTATTTATTCTCTAATGAGTCTTCGGGAGGTCAGAGGACCAGCCTTTGCTGGCACACCCTGAGAAGGTACTCTACAGTACTCCCTGAGGCACTAATGGGGACAGGGTATCAGAAGCAGGGACGCTGGTAGTGGGGAAGTCAGTCACACAGATCCAGGGGAGAGATGGTCAAGTTTCACATGAGGAAGGAATGGCGGGCCTGGTATGATGTTCAGAGAACAGGGTGTGGCAGAGGAGAAGCCAGCAACTGCATTTAGGCTAGAGCCCAGTGATTCCCTCAAGCCAGGCTGCCTGGAAAATGAACGGGAACAGATTATCATTGCTTGCCGTCAATCTCAGGCCCGTCTTGCTATCTTCTGGAACTGAAGTTATTCTATTCAGGAGGTTTGGGACCCAGTGCAAGCATCAGGTTTCATGAGATTCTGAGACCTGTGACCATACTTGCCAAGGAAGGCAAAGATCACCAGCTTGAGTCATAAGAACAGGTTCGAGGTGGAGGACTCATGCCTGACAAGGGTCAGGGGGCGCTGGACAGGACAGACCCACTGATTTGTGGGGTCCTTGGTACCTCTGTCTTGGTTTGATTGACAGGTAGCAGGAAATGAATAACACCAAGCTCCAGGTCCACTGGCCTAATTATCACCCTTGCTCTTCCTGAGAGGACAGTTTGAGTCCCTGGTCAGCATGTTGGGGCTTCATGTGGAATGATTGGCACAGGAATAGCATGTAGGCTGAGGGGCCAGGCATTGATAGGGGCAGCCTTGCACTCTGCCTTTTGGCCTGTCTTGCACAGTTAGCCTTGGGTCAGCAACCTGCGTTCCCTGATAACCATATGTACCTCATCAAGGAGTCACAGTGCCTCTGTGCATAGGTCGTTGGGAGGATAGGGTAAGATCATTAAGCCATTTAGTGAGGTTTTATTAGAATTATAAAGCATTAGTCTATGAAACCCAATGGAGAACAAATTAGGCCTCCAAATGCCATCCTCATGGAATATGCTTTGTAGCAGGGTGACACCGTTAATCAGTGATCATGTCATCCTGATGACACAGCAGATGATGGCTCATACTTGATGTTAATTTTATATAAACATATTAAATTATATGTTAAAATATATTACCGCTTTGGGCCTGGTGGTGCACACCTATAATCCCAGACTTTGGAGGTAGAGGCAGAGGGGATCAGGGACTCAAGACTGTCCTTGGGGACATAGTGAATTTGAAGTCAGCTTGGGTTACATAAGACTCTGCCTCAAAAAAAGAAAAAAAGAGCATATGAAAGGAAAAAGTGAGGAAGAAAAGAAGTCACATATATAATCTATAATTTTTTATGAATATGTGATGATATATATGAAATGGATCATATACCCATCTCTGATCTTCAGAAAGGCTGAGATGAACTAGAGACAGCTCTTTTGAGACTAAGCAAACCCTTGCCAAGGCAAGGGAAGGGTAAGTATGCAATGAGTTCCATTCAAAAGTCCTGTGAAGGTGATAAAGACCATGGTGAGGCAGAAGGGCCTGCCATCAAGCCACTCCTCAGATCTCTTCTCTTCCTCCACCCTTCCCCTGGGCCCCACCCTGCCCAGATGCAAACTCATCACTTCCACAGCCTCTTTTCTTCCTTGCATGCTGGGGGCTGTGGGAAGATAAGCTTCTTTACCCTCAATCTTGCCTAGCTCTCCTGCCACTTTAAGTCATCAGTCACGTGACCATGGAGGCCAGTTACTTGATAGTAGCAAGACATCAAGACACACGGGTGGCAGCAAAGACATCAAAACATACAGAGGGTGTTCATGGGTAGCATAAGCAGCTCTTCATTATAGGATGGGAGTCCAAGTCTCCAATTAAAAATAAACCTAGCACGATGTAGCTCTAGCTGTAATCCGGCCATAGAGGAGAGCCATTGTCATGCAATCACAGAGCATATTATGTTGATTGGCAAGAGCAGGGCGTTGTAGAAGGGCAAAGTTCCCCACCGCTAATCTACAGCAGAACTCTTCAATGCCAAGCACGCCTTTAACAACGCCGTACTGGGTTGTGTTGGATGTAAATATCCCACTTGTGATTTTGTAAGCAATCAAAGGGAAGTTTTATAGACAGGAGAGCAAGAACGGTTATAATATCTATGCAGAAAAACTCACAGAAAACAAAACAAAACAAATCAAGGAACCCAGTGCCTCGGAAAAATTACTTTGTGGCTTATCTGTAATCTGCGTCTGTCCAAAGATCTTGATCAGACACACAATAAAAGACTAGACTTTAGACATTACCCTTGATATTATTTAGGGACAAATGTATAGGATGGGTACATTAAATTTTTACAAATCAGAGTATTAAATGTAGACTCTCAGGCAATCACCTCTAATGTCTGCAGTCCTCATCCCGAGAAGGATGCAGGAGAAAGGGAACACATGTGGACATGTTGTGCCTCTGTTGGAAAGAATGTTTCATTTGCTAGCTGCATGGCCTTGACCAAGCAAGCTGCTTCTCCTCTCTGCAGCAGCACTGTCGCCTGTAAAGCGGGGACAACACACGTGTGCCCCATAACTTCCTTTGGTAGGTTAAGTAAACTTGTTCCACAGGCCCAGAAGCATGCCTAGCACTCAACGCCTCCATGACAGCCCTACTATGTGTTAAACTGAATTGTCTCCAGAAATCTGTTGAAGAGCTAGTCCCCAGGACCTGCAAATGTGACCTTTGGGAATAGTCTTTGCGGAAGATGACTTCACGGTGGGGTCATAAGGGTGTACCCTGTCCAGCACAGGACACAGATACAGCAGAAGAGCAGCATACACGGAAGGACAACTAGAGGGACACATCTGCGCACTAAGAACCCCAGAGGTTGCCTGCAGCCAGGAAACGTGGGAGGAGGGAAGGAAAGACAATCCCCACCCCCACCCACCCAGGCAAGGCTTCCTCACTGTGACCTTGTGTCCTCCAACTATGCAGCAATGACAATATAGAATGTGTGTGTTAGTACCTAGTGTCACTTTGATACACCATCAGCCCTGTTGGCTAGCATGGCCTTTAGAAGAGAAAAACAGACCCATTTCCAAATGGGGACTGGAAACCCAGAGAGGCAAAGGGTGCAGTTTGGTTCATCCTGTCCGAGGTGAAGGAGCTGGATTTGAACTCCGCTCTCTCCGAGCCCCAAGACAGCTCACTCTCCCTTCACTGTGTGACCTATCTGGATCAGAGATTGGGATTCAAAAGGTGACATGAGGAGTGGGCCCCATTCATAACAGCCTGGTCCCAGCTGAGACCCACTTCAGAGCGGTCTGATTAAGAACAGCTCATTAAGTAAGGAGCAGAGAGCATTTGAGAGGGACTTTTTAAAAAGAATCAACTTTTATTTATAGTGATGTTCCAGTCATTAATTTCAAAGGAAGAAAGCCCAAAGCAGAAGCAGGTTCATTAAAAATTTGACATTAGTAATTTAATTAAATTGGGTCTTTGCGTCTTGTTGCGGCAAATGAAACGTTAGTTCTACACCAGTTCTCAGCCTGTTTGCCATCGGTTCCCTCCCTCCCCTTAGCTTGCTTTCTTCTCTAAATGTTTACCTGGCCCCCTCCACTCCCAGTGCTCACACACACGTCACCTCATTGTTTGTGCTGTAAGCCAGCAGCAGGGCACGGGGAGAAAGACTGGGTGAGTCCAGAGCAGGGCATCATGGGAAATAAAACTGAGCCAGCAGCAAGGCATCTTGGGAAAGGCTGGATAAACCAGCAGTAAGGGATTATGGGAAATTCTCAATGTGCCAGCAGTGTGGGGAGCTGGCCATAAAAAATAGAGCCGAGCCAGTAGCTGGGCATCCTGGAAAATGTTCAGAGAACCACCTGCACGGGATCATAGGAAATACACCTGAGCCAACTAGAGGATCATAGGAAACAAACCATGGGCTAACAGTGAGGAATCATGGGGAAAAGGCCAGCAGCAAGGGATTGTGGGAAACATCCAGTGAGCTAGCAGTGGAGGATTGTGGCACACATTTATTTGGTGATCCAGCAAGAGGTGATCATGGGAAACAACGAGTGAGCCATAGCAGCTCATGAGAAATACTAACCAGAGCCAACTGACAGATAGCAGAAGCAAATCCTTTCACCTGGGTCTTCTGGCATGCCAGAGATAGAGAATGCCCAGATCCTTAACATTTTTGCAAAGCAAGCCTCTGAGGATGGGGACCTGTTCTACCTAAATGGCTATACTCCAAGCGCTGAGCACAGTCGGCCCATGATAAATTTCTGTTGCACAAATGAGCTCATACACGAATGAATAGCTTCAACCACTAATTACTGACACAAGCATGTCCCTTTAAGTCCCAGGCATTCTGTTAGTCTCCAGGGTACACATGTGAACCAGCCCCGGCCACTGTCCCCCTGGTCCTGAAGCCCAGTAGGATGACAGTGTAGCAAGTGTGCAGCTTTTATGAATGAACCCCCAACCACCGGATGTGTTGGGGGAAATGAGGCTCAGAGATCCCATGGGACTCAAAGTCACGCAGGAAACAGTGGCGGCACCTGACTTCAGACCTAGACCAGAATAACTCCAAAGCCTGCCGTTTCCCTCTGCATGGATCTGTGTCCTCACAGAAAGGGAGGAAGAGGGGAGTTGGGAGGAGAGGAAGAATAAGTTGGAGAAGTCTGCCCTGTAGATTGCTGAGATTGTTGAGCCTGGTGGAGAGGGTTTAGAAGGCAGGCACCAAAAGCAGTGTGGGCAGGAAGCGCATGCCACAGGGCTTTAGAGAAGCCAGAGATTCAGCCCATTCTTCTCCATTTCCCTCATCATTGCCCACTCCAAGACGTTGACCCCTACGTTATCTTTTTAGGGCCTTAGCATCCTTGTTCCTTCTGCCTGAAACACCTTTGACCTTGATAATTCTTGCTAATCTCAGAGTTGAGCAGAGGTGTCACCTCTGAGCCCCCTGCCTGGTCCGTCTTCTACCATAGCAGGTAGGCCATCTTTAATGGTGCCTGCACCTCCCAAGGGGCTGAATGGTAGATTCACTTGATTTGTACTTAATGTGTGTGCCAGGGTCCTTTGAGTTCCTGAGCTCAAGTGAATATTCACCATGACCCATTCGGGAAGGTGCTGTTGCAATCTCCATTTAACCAGTGGGGAAACTGAGTCACAGAACAGTTCAGGGATTTCATCAGGGCTCCACTGAGGTTCTGGAGTCTGCGCTCTTTCCATCGCTCTGCGGCAGGCTTCTCAGGGGTGGCTTCCTGAACTATTGGTGGCAAGGGGAGGGTGGAGATTCATGGAGAAAAGCTGATCGGTGATCCTGCTCATCAGGCTGATGTCCCTGGTCATTGCTCTGTGCTGGAATTCTGCAATGCTGGGGCGGGGGTGGGGAGGCTTTAGGTCAGGGGAAAATAGGAGACACACAGGCCTGGAAGTGCTGCATCCTCCCCGTAAGAGTGACAGTCAGGATGCTCTTGCGCCCTCCTCAAAGCCAATCACTCTGGATAATGTGATCCAGTGCACACACAGGTGCTGTGATTGATTGCTCTGGCTCCAGCTGCATACTGTACAGCCTGTTCCCAGCACCTGGGCTGCCGAGAACATGAGAATTCAAGTCCGTCTCCCCTCCTCTGTGCTTGACCCAACCTTAACCAGCCCCTTCAGCTCCCTGCCCCTGCTCTACCACAAAAACCTCCGCCATTGGTAGGGTGGCGGTCACAAAGGAAAGGACACCAGACTTAAAGAGCGTCGAGCAAGAGCCATATTCTTTGACTCTTGTGTAGGTTCTGAATCAAGGCAGCTATGCCATAGAGATTAGTGTGCCCCCCTCCCGGGGGGAGCTCCCTTCTCTAGTAATGAAGATGGATGTAACTCACACTCGGTGCCACACATGAACAAACAGAACATTTGGGGGTCCGAAGAGAAATCCTCAACTTGTGACCTCTTGCACGTAACCCGTTCTTCAGTGATCGGCAGCTAAGAGAGGAGAGCCAGTCAGTAGTGGCCGGTCCCATCCAGAGAAGAAATGCCCTGGCCCAAGGGGAGTTGCTAGAGTCTAAGGTGTGTTAGGCTAAGCGCAGCTCACCAGTCTCATCTTTCTCTCCTCACAGTTCTCCCGAGCCACACTTGTGGAAACCCAGGGAGGCTGCCCAACGGTGTCCAGCAAGGCTCCACCTTCAACCTGGGTGACAAAGTCCGCTACAGCTGCAACCCCGGCTTCTTTCTAGAGGGTCACGCGGTGCTCACCTGCCATGCCAGCTCCGAGAACAGCGCCACATGGGACTTTCCTCTGCCTTCCTGCAGAGGTAACTAAAGGGGGCCTATGGGAGCTTGTGGAGGCTGGGAAAGGAGACCCAACTTCTAGTGGGATCTGTCTCTGGATGGGGTTGCACTTCACCCAGTGAGGAATGGTTTCTCTTTTGTGGGAATCTCAAATCCAGGAACACTGAAGGTCCCTGGATCCCCAGCTGCTCCCCAAGGCTCCTCAGCCCCACCTGACTTCCTAATCCTTGGATTTACACTCCCCAGGTTGTTCCCATATTAAGAAATTCACTGTACCATTGTGCCCTGCACACTGGTCCTATCTCAGAGGAAGTGTCCGTCATCCGTGGAGCCCTCCCCGGAAGATGTCGACTGGCCTTGGGCTGGTGCTCTTCCTCTTTCACCTGGAAGTTCAACTTCTCTCCCAACTTGAAAATTCCTTCCTTCCAGCTTCTCACTACCCTCCAAACTAACATGTTTCACAACTCGAGTGACCAGTATCACCATTTACCTAGGATATCCTGTTTTTAGTTCTGAAAGCTTCATGTACTAGGAAGCCCACTCAGTCCCCAGCAAGCCAAGACATCAGCCATCCTACTGTTCTTTATTGTTCCTCCCCACTCCAAAGCCAAATAAGTGTCAGTCATTCCTATTTGATAATAAATAATACACGATCTTTTTTTAAGAGCTTAGAAGATACAGAAAAAGAAAAGAGGGGGAAACAAAACAAAATCTATGCATTTTAACCATAGTGTGAGAGTGTTGCCTTCCATCATGGTGTGTGTGCATCACCCTCCATCATGGTGTGTGTGCACAGCCTTCCGTCATGGTGTGTGTGCACAGCCTTCCGTCATGGTGTGTGTGCACCGCCTTCCGTCATGGTGTGTGTGCACCGCCATCCGTCATGGTGTGTGTGCACCGCCATCCGTCATGGTGTGTGTGCACTGCCCTTCGTCATGGTGTGTGTGCATCACCCTCCATCATGGTGTGTGTGCACTGCCCTTCGTCATGGTGTGTGTGCACCGCCTTCCATCATGGTGTGTGTGCACCGCCTTCCGTCATGGTGTGTGTGCACAGCCTTCCGTCATGGTGTG